>JAXQQM020082426.1:0-18151 GCA_034641835.2 Pinus albicaulis
TGGTGAGGCCTTGGGTGAGTCCTAGTGTCTAGAGTCAATGTATATTACCATACTAGATCACACAAAAAAATTCGTGGAATTTGGTTAGGTCTAAGTAGTGATTTTTAATTTTTTAGATTTCCCACAGGTCGAAAATTGCAATATAAATTGTAATTGGATTGTAATAAGTGTTGTCTAGAGAAGTTGCATGGGGTATGAGTAATCAAAATTACACCTCTCACCCTCAACTTTCTACTATGACACTTTGAAGGGTTAATAATGAGTTTTGGACCCTCAAAACCCACATTTCCTAAGCTTAGTGGAAATTGTGGCATTTAATTAGGCTAAAATTAAATAAAATAGAGAAAAATAAATTATTCCATGTGACAAAATGACGTGGAAATGACTTGGAAATTATTCTAAGTCAAAGAGTTGAATCAACGTACATGTGGAGGATGACTGAGCACACTACATCATTAATTCATCATTTATTTATTCAAAATTGAATTTCCCAGAGATAAAGCGGCAGTTACACACAAGGGAAATCGAATTTATTAAAGGCACTTGAACATAAAAAGAATATTCTACAGAATCAGTTGACTGAAGACCAAGTGGGGACCTCTTCTCACGAGTTATCTGGAGTGCAACAACACTCGACACTTCACTCAGAGGATTTACACTATTCCTTGAGCTTAGACTGCAAAGTCACTCAGAGGAAACACCCAATTCTCAGGGACCTACGCAGAAGATCACTTGGGTCATCTACAGGTACGGTTTTAGTTGGTTCGAGTTTGCAGTGGTGGACTTGGTGTAGCCCGGGACTTTGTTTGCCTTATGGATGAGTTCACTAGATCATATAGGGAATTCGATTTCCCTTGGTGTGCACAAAAGAAATTCGATTTTGTTCTCGGTTTCTCAATCTTCTCCACATGGAATTTGGCTTGTCATTACTTGCGATTTGCTCCAAGTTCACTTCTCACATGCATTCGTCCTATAATGGAGCCATGGGTTCTCATATTGTATCATGTAATACGAGTTATTGGGCTTGAGAATGCGTTGTCGGATTGTACACGTACTTGCAATATAATACAAAATTCTTTAGGGTAACTTGTGATGGTGTTCTTCTCCTTGCATATATGGTAAATCCTTGACTGGTAGTTATGCTTCTATTTATTTCCTCATGCTATTGTTTCCTTCATGCCTGTTTCAAGTTATGTTAGTATGTAGCTATCTCATATTAACATAAGAGTTACTTGATCGCTTTAGGATAAGAAATCTTCTATTTGATGTCATATATATCTATAGGAGTTCGTTCCATTTCTTTTATTTAATTTCATGTGGATTTAATATGTTGTGGTGAGAATGTGTAGAAGGATCCGTCTTTGGTCAAGCGTGAGGGGAAGTTCTCGGAAGAACCAACCCATTCTTGAAAATATTCAAGGAGAACCTGCATGTGTTAATTTCCAAAGTCTAATCTATATTTTATTTTGTCTTGCAGAGGTTCTTTTCAGTTTCTCAAAGCTCTTATTTCTTGCATCAAAAAATCAAACTTAAAATAATTTACTTTTCAAGCATTGCTCTTCATTTCTTTAATATCTGGCTATTTCAAAGAGCCAAGCTATGGCTAGTCAAAGAGGAGAGCTTGCTCAAACTCTTTGGCCTAGCCTCTCTTAGATTATTTTTGTAATATTACTTTGTGACTTTTTTTTAGCTAACATTTGTTGTTGTAGATTTTCTCTAACTTGTTGTCTTGCAGCTACTTGCAGATTTCATTTTCAGAAAACTATTTACAAGTTTCCATGCAGGACTTTGGGGCTCCAACTTCTAGATTATTTCCTTCCCTTGGCAATGAGCATTAGAGGACATTTATTGGACGAAATCGAGTTCTTGTTAAGTGAGGTCGAGTTCACTTGGGGTCTCTATCTCTCTCTCTCTTGGCCGTGTAACTCAAAGAGGCTTTGCCTTTCTTTTTCTTCCTCGAAAAATCTGCATTTTGTTGGCCTTTTGAGGGGCCTCAAATTGCAAAAATTTTCAGCAAGGAAAGATCTATGGCTCAAGCCAACATTGTGAAGATTTTCCTGGGATTTTAAAGAAAACTTCATAGTTTTCTCCTTCTTGTAATAACTAATAATATTCTTGGTTTTGGGAGCGTGGGTTTTACCCATTAGTATCCCTATCTCTCCACCTTTTTGGAGAGACTTTGTGGCTTGATCTTTGATCTTTTTCACTTGCATGCACATCATTTAATTGGGGAATTAACAAAATTATGCATTATACTCATTTTGCATGCACCTTAATCTAATTTGCTACAGATTTCCAGTCTTTTTGCTTTCATAGCAGGCTCAAACTTTTGCAAGCATGCACTTTTAAATTTGTCATGAATTTTGTTCCAAAACCACTTATGCTTCACCTTTAATTACACCTTACATGCAATACATATTTGGGAAAATTTTCTCCATAAAGTAGCACTCTACTTCATGAAATGCAAATACATCTCAAGTTTGGAAGTTAATTTTCATTGTTGATTAATTTACCTACATGTCCCACGCAAATCACTAAAATTTTACCTCCAACATAAGTTGGTTGAATAAACATTTTTAGGGACCCTCTACTCCTCTACTGACTCCTCACTGTGGGATCCATATCTTTGGACGAGGGTGAAGTCTGAGGATTAAAGAGTTGAATTATAACCTTGCTTTAGAACTAATTAATAAAATAAACCAAGAGCATTTTTCATCACATTTAGCTTACTTGCAAATTCTTGAATTTTAATTTCTTGATGACTCAAAGTCTCACATGAAATATCATTTCCCTTTTTCAAGAAGCATTTACTTTCATGCAAGTATTGTAATCTCTTTTGCAACAAGTTTAGCTTAATTTTATTGTACTTGGACATAATCTACTTTAAAAAGCTCCATTTCATGTTTAATGTTCATTATGTTCATGGATGGTTGATGAATCTCATTTCCTTTCAAGTACTCTTATTTCATGTTGCAAGGCTAAATGCGTGTTGATTTAACTTTCAAGTCTTTTTATCATCTGGTTTATATTTAGATCACTAATTGTTTCCTTGTGAACAAGATAGCTTCATGTGTTTTGATTCATAAATTTGTTTATCTTGAGGGCATTTCTGATATCTTGTGCTAACAGTCTTTTGTTTCCATTTCAGGATTACTGTGTTCTCATCTCTTTGAGCATTTTTTTTACTTTTGAACACGTTATTTGTAAAGGCACTGGTTAAATGGTTTGTCATTATTATTTCAAAGTTGTTCATAAATGCACATGAATCTTTAAAAGTAATCCATTTCCACTCTAATATTCTCCAAGAAACTCAAATCTTTAACTTAGTTTTCCTTTAGAGACTACCCCCCTTAGCTGACCTAGGAGAGAGCTAAAACAGAGAGAGTCGGGATCAGTGTGACAGCCCCTTCTCTGAGATCCTTGCCACCAACCACACCTTGTGGGGTTGAAGGCTTTTTCCACTGACTTGTAGGTAGGTGTAGGCGGCAAGGAGAAGCGATTAATAGGTTTCACCAATAGACCAAATGAAAACTACATTTAGAATAAAATGGTTCACCTACCAAAAGATGTCTTTTGGTTTGATAAACGCATGGGCAACTTTTCAACTAGCAATGGACATTGCTTTTAAAGGCTTGATAAATAATTTCATGGTTGTATGTCTTGATGATATCATAGTATATTCAAAACGGAGAGAAGATCGTGTTGAACACTTGAAAAAGATTTTTGATAGATGCAAAAAATATGGCATATCCCTAAATCCAAAGAAAACAATTTTTGCTATAATATTAGGAAAACTATATATCATTTTTGGGATTCAACTGTGTTAAGTAAGTCATTCATCTATGACCATTTCCATGAGAGGTAGTGGTAACTAACTAATTTCTCATTATTTTTTAATAGTCCACTTAGCACTCATTGCATCGAGTGATGCTCACAGGGGTGAAGAAGTGGGATTGAAACTAGTGAAATGAATCATATAGCGTCAATCATCACTTCCAGGGCTTGCACCCGGTAACGACGACTTCCCAGGAGGTCACCCATCCCAAAACTCCTCTAGCTCAAGCGCGCTTAACTGTGGAGTTTTTTCCCACAATCAAGCCCCCTTAGCTTGCTGCCCCATTTGCAAAACCTTAGCAATTGTTGTGCCTCATGAACCATTCAAATAGAGCTCCTTTACTCTTTGTATTTAAGTATGAGGGGTTTCCGCAGTGCATTGTATTATATATCATTTTTGGGATGCAACTGCGTTAAGTAAGTCATTCATCTATGACATTTCCATGAGAGGTAGTCATCACTGCCTAATTTCTCATTATTTTTGAATAGTCCACTTAGCACTCATTGCATCAGGTGATGCTTACAGGGGTGAAGAAGTGGGATTGTAGCATCAAAAGTCGAGATAGTAATTGATCTAGGCATAATTAAATCTATTTTACAAATACGTCTTCCTCACAATAAGAAATCAATGAAATCATTTTTGGGGAAAATTAATTTTGTGCGAAAATTTGTGCCAGGCTTTGTTGAGATTGTGAGACCAATGCAAGATATGATAAAAAAAGATCATATATTTAAATAAAACAATGAAGAAAAAGAATCTTTCAAAACGATAAAGGAAGCTATTGCTAATGCTCCTTCTTTAATTAGTCCAAGTTTTGAAGGAGAATTTATATTATATACATTTGCCTTTGACTTGTCTTATGCAGCTGTTCTGACTCGGAAAAATCTAGGAGATATAAAAATATCAGTATCTTTCACGAGTTCCAAATTCTAAGTAACAGAGCTAAATTATCGTAACATTAATAAGCAAGCATATGTTGTCTTTAAAGATATCAAACACTTTCGTCCTTTTCTTATAAAATCTCGTACCAAAATAATTGTTCCTCGTCTTATTGTCTGTAATCTTCCTATGCCAAAATATTTAGGAGAAAAGCGAGCCAATTGGATGACTACACTCCAAGAATATATCTTAAAATCAAGCCATCAAAAATCATTAGAAGACAAAGTCTAGAAAAACTATCAACAGAAATTGAGGGATTACCAGACGATCATGAAGAAGGTTGGTATATGAATTTGAGGTAAGTCGGGAAGAAATTATTTACATTCTTGTGTCAACTAATACATGGTACTACGAAATTAAATACTTTCTGCTAAATGGTATTACGTCTGAATAATTAGCACTTAAACAAAGATCTCTTAGATTAAAATGTGTTAAATATCAATTAATTGGAGTGTTGTTTAGCAGAAATTACGACAATGTTTTACTAAGATGCCTTGAGAAATCTAATGTAGAAAAGATCTTAACTCAACTACATGATGGACCACTTGGAGGACATTTTGGTGGAGAAACCACTACACACGGGATTACTATTGGCCTACTTTGTTTAAAGATTCATACACTTACGCAAGAAAATGCAAATTTTGTCAAACAGCTTCAAGAAAAGAGATAAAAGACCCGCTCTGCCTTTACAACCTATAGAAGTAGAAATTCCTTTTGAGTAATGGGGTTTGGATGTAATTGGTGAAATCAATCCTAATTCCTCACACCTTCATAAATATATTCTGACTACTACAAATTATTTACAAGATGGAAAGAAGCTATTCCACTCAAGAAAATCAATGATGATCACGTGATCTCTCTCTTTGAACAAAATATAATTTCTAGGTCCGATGTTCCTTCATCTTTCGCTTTGTACAATGCATCTTATTTTTCATCTTTGAAACTAACTAACTAATGTATCCATAAGAGTATCATTATGAAATATTCCACTAATTAATCCTCGGGCAAATGGATTAGTTGAGTCAACCAATAAAAACCATATCCAGACTCTTAAGAAAACGTGCAAGATCACCAAAGAAATTGGTACAAGCAATTCCCTAATGCATTATGGGCTGACAAGATTACACCTAAAAAAGCATTACAAAATTCACCATACTTTCTTGTCTATGACAAGGAGGCTATTATTACCCCAAATATTTTTCTTCCATGCAATTAGCTCAAGTTGTTAATAAAAATTCAATCAAAGACATGGAAGTTAGAATTTACACTTTATTAAAATTGGAGGAAGAAAGACAGAAAACCAAAGCTAAATTTCATGAACATAAACAAAATAATCAAGCGCTACTTAACAAACATTAAGTTACTAACAAAGATTTTACCATTGGAAATTGGGTTTTGAAATGGGATAAAAGCCATGAGGAGAAAGGAAGGCATTCCAAATTCCAACACCTCTAGCTAGGACTTTTTCATATTATGCAAACCTTGGCCTTTTAACTTATATTCTTCTATCATTAGAGGGGGAGAATGAAAACCTCCCGGTGAATGGCCAGATTTAGAAAAAATGTTTTTCTTAAAATTTCATGTAACCACTTATAAATATTTTCACCATTTACTAAGGAAGTTGGTTTCCCTATTTTTATTTTTTTGTAAATATTTATATTTTTATGTATACTTTCATTTTTTGTTGTATATATATAATATTTTGATTACTTGGTTGTAGAATTTCAACTATGATTACACTTTTGGAGAATGTGTCTTTATCGTAAATCTATTCGATTTAAATAAATCCTATCATTATAAAAAGAGTAATTCTTAGTTATATGAAAAATTATCTACTTGATTTACCATTTCTTCTAGTAGTTTTCATTAGTCTTCGAAAATACCTATCCTTTATTTTTATAAGAGCTTCATCCATTTCACTAAAAAAAGGAGAAAAGACCTTGGCCATCAATGGTGAAGAATAATAAAACCCATAGGTTAAAATCATTAATGCACCAAAACATTTGCTCATCATGAATTTATTATTTTCAATAAATTATATGTGCAAGGTCGGCCAGTTTTGTAATGTAGGCTCGCATGCCCAACAGATGTGTCACACACCCTCATGATGGATATATATACAGGAAAAGTTGGAGAGATTTTTATCATCATCACAACTTTCATATTCCTCTCTCATCTTAGAGTACGAGCTACCCGAAGAATGATTTCGAAATACACGATGTGAAGAACGAAAGAGGACAAAGCATGCGGCCAAATTTGAAATACGGATTTCTTCTTTGCTAAATTTTAAAAACACAGTGATGTTGACTTTGGTCAACGCATGGTCCAAACAAGCTGAAAACTTGTGGAAGGTTCGATGTTTGAAGGCCGTACTACCTGGCACAAAAATCGAGGTCAAAGGGTTGACCGTTTTGCTGTTGCGTTGACTTTTAGCTTGCTGCCCCTGCGTTGACTTTTTCAGGACAACGTTGACTTTTGTAGAGTTGACTTGGGTTGACTCATCTTCTGATTGGAGGGTTGTTGTGACACATGCTGGGCTGGCTGACCAAAGGAGACTTTGCTGGTTGAAGCATCCTGTTGACCGCCGAAACGAACACACACATTTTTCCTGTTTCTGATTTGTCTTCTGTAAGATCTACTTATATGTTCTATCTGCATTTTTGCTTAACTACTTGTATGATTGCTGAAAGAAAAGTGAAATTGCTACTAGCATAGAACATCTACAAAACTTTACATGGTATCAGAGCTGAGGTGAAGACAAACTCAATCTATAGCAATCATCATCGTGGAAATGGGTTCCACTAGTCTTGAATTCAAGGAGAATGACAAGCTGACCGGAAGTGATGACTTCCATCCCTGGAAGATGATATTAGATCTCAAATTAGAAGATCATGATCTCTTGGATCATGTGACAGGGAGAATTCAAGAACCTCCATCCAATGCCTCTGCTGCTGTTAGAAACAAGTATAAGAAGGGAGAAATCAAAGCAAAGCTGCTGATCAGGGAATCCATAAATAAGAGTCTGGTTGCCTACATATCTGAACTAGGCACATCCAAGGAGATGTATGACAAATTGATACTTATGTTTCAAGTAAACAATGTGAACCAAGTGCTATTCCTCAAAAACAAATTGAAGAATATGAAGAAGGGCCGAGACGAGTCTATTCAAACTTTCTTTATGAAGTTGACCGAAACCAGGAACAATCTGCTAGCTATTGGGGAGACAATAGCTGATCGTGAGATGGTTCTCACCGCACTTGGAGGACTTCCATATGAATGGCAAGTATTCACAGCTACCATTCTCAACAATAATACCATTCCTAACTTTGATGAGCTTCTGTCAAGATGTATGCAAGAAGAAACAAGGATGAAGGAATTTGATAATGAAAGAAATGCTGCCTATGGTGCTCATTCCCGAAAGAAGAACTCTGGTGGTTCTAAGGACAAAGAAGGACAAAGACTCAAGAGAAGAAGGGTAAATGTTTCACCTGCCATAGGCCTGGACACTATGCTAGAGAATGCCCCTTCAAGAAGGATTCTCCCGATAGTGACGATAACAACAACAACCGAAGAAATGGGAATCGAAGAAATGACAAATCCAAAGGAAAGAGGAAGGCTCACTTTGGTGGAAACAATCAACCTTCTAAGAGGTCCAGAAATACCAGGTATGAGGAGTCTAATGTTGGTGATAAAAGAAATGAGTATATTCTGGTATCTGCTCTCTCAGCTGCATCTCTGCCCGACACTATGGATCTCTGGCTAATTGATAGTGGTGCCTCAAGACACATCACCGGATTCAAGGAAGCACTTTCTGACATGGTTGAAAAGGATACTAATCTAGAAATTATCCTTGGGGATAATGCCACTTATCCTGTGAAAGGGACCGGGACTGTGACCCTCCACTTGTCCCAAGGTCAAGTCCTCCGTTTGCAAGATGTACTCTATGTACCCAAATTGAAGAAGAACCTTGTGTCTGTATCTGCCATGGAAGACAAAGGATTCAATGTAACTTTCTCTGTTGGAAAGGTGCTCATGTGGAAGAAGAGCTTCAAGGAAGCTATCTCAATTGGTTTTAGAGTTGGTACACTCTACCAGGTTGGAGGGAGTCCGTTGGGAGCTATGACTTGTGATACTATCCGACAAACCGAACTATGGCACTGAAGATTTGGACACCTTCATTACAAAGCCCTTCCCGAAGCTAGGAAGGTGGTGACAGGGATGCCTGACTTTGGAAATAATCATGAAGGTGTATGTAAGGGTTGTGCTGAAGGAAAACAAACAAGGGGACCTTTCCCCTCCAGTGTCACAAAGACATCTGATATATTGCAACTGGTCCATTCTGATCTATCTGGTATGTTGCCCGTAACATCCCTGGGGGGATGTTCTTACTACATGAAATTCACTGATGACTTCTCTCGCAAAACCTGGATATACTTCTTGAAGAAGAAGGATGAGGCTTTCATGTGGTTCCGTACCTTCAAAGCCTTAGTGGAAAATATGACCGGAAAGAAGATCAAGATTTTGAGGGCCGACAATGGCACTGAATATGAGTCAAATGAGTTCAAAGACTTTTGCAGAGAAGCTGGCATTAAGAGGGAGACTACCACTGCATATACTCCTGAGCAGAATGGTGTTGCTGAACGCAAGAATAGGACTATTATGGAAGCTGCCCGTGCCATGCTATGTGACCAGGGTCTACCGAAGTTTCTGTGGGGAGAAGCTGCAAATACTGCTGTGTACATTCAAAACCGATGCCCTCATTCCGCTCTGGACTCCAAAACTCCCGAAGAGGTTTTCTCTGGTAAGAAACTTGATGTCTCACATTTTAGAATTTTTGGATGTCCTGTCTATTTTCATGTGCCGAAAGAAAAGAGAAGTAAGCTGGATGCTACTGGGAAGAAAGGAATGTTTGTGGGCTACGGTGAGACTTCTAAGGCATATAGAGTCTATGTACCTGGTCAAAGGGAAGTAGAGATAAGCCATGATGTCACTTTTGACGAAGATGCTTCCCTGAAGAAAGTAGTAGATCTTCCTAGATCTGAAGACAATCATGAAGAAAGACCTGGAAATCTGGAAGAACCCCAAGATGAGACTATGCCTGATATTGAAGGGCCAATGGACCCTATTGATCCACCCCCTTCACTAGGAAAGAGACCATCATGGCTCAGGGACACCCTCGAAGATGCTGAGGGTCATGCTGCCCCAAGGGGGACATTCCGAGAAAGCAAGAAGCCGTGTAGATACCAAGGGTATCTAGCTGCCATGAGTACTATTGTATAATCTGAACCTGGATCTTTTGAGGAAGCCATCAAGCATCAAGTCTGGAAGGATGCTATGCATGAAGAATATGAGTCTATCATGAAGAATGATGTCTGGGATGTGTCCCGAGACCAAAGGACAAATCTGTTGTCACCGCTAAATGGCTCTACAAGATCAAACATGGATCTGATGGGAGTGCTAAAAAGTTTAAGGCAAGGTTTGTTGCCCGTGGCTTCTCTCAAAAGGAAGGAATTGACTATGACGATATATTTGCACCTGTGGCACGATATACCACCATCCGATCAATCATAGCCCTTGCTGCTACACAAGGATGGAGTCTTCATCAGATGGATGTCAAAACCGCTTTTCTGCATGGTGCAATAAAGGAAGAGGTGTATGTAGAACAACCTCTGGGATTTGAAGTTCAAGATCGAGACACTTATGTCTGCAGGTTGAAGAAAGCCCTCTATGGGTTAAAGCAAGCACCCAGAGCTTGGTACGAAAAGATGGATAGCTACTTGATGAAGCTGGGCTTTACTCGAAGTAATGCTGATCCGAACCTATACTTCAAGGTTGTGAAAGAGAAGCCTCTCATTCTAGTATTATATGTGGATGACCTCTTCCTGACTGGTGATGACCCTCTCATTCATCAATGTAAGAGGGAGCTTGATGCTGAATTCGAGATGAAGGACCTAGGACTGATGCACTATTTCCTAGGCCTGGAGGTCTGGCAGAGACCTGGAGAGATTTTTCTTTCTCAAGGAAAATATATAGTGAAGCTTCTGGAAAGATTTGGAATGGTGTACTGTAAGTCCGTGTCGACACCGATGGAACTCAACTTCAAGAAGTTGAGTGGCAGCGCTGCTGGGCCTATCTTGGCCAATCCTACTGAGTATCGTCAACTCATAGGAGCTTTGATGTTCTTAGTGAACACTCGTCCAGATATATGTTTTGCAGTGAACACTTTGAGTCAACAGATGGTTGAGCCTCATCACTTTCACTGGGTTGGTGCCAAGAATCTTCTGAGATATCTTCGGGGCACGATAAACCATGGGCTGAGATACACTGCCGGGAGTGTGATACTCCGTGGATATACTGATGCCGATTGGGCTGGCAGTGTGGTGGATCGTGAGAGCACATCTGGATGCTGCTTCAATCTTGGTTCTGCCTCGATCTCATGGATGAGCAGGAAGCAGAAGTCGGTGGCTGATATGTGAGCGGAATATTCTTTGCTAGTATGGCTGTTGTGAAAGCGAGTTTGGTTGCGGCGGAAGCTCTTTAGTGAGGCTGTTTGGACATGTCTTAGATACCCTTGATGCACCTATGATGTCAGTGGGATTCGTATGACTGAGAATCCTGTGTACCATGACCGATCCAAGCATATTGATATCGGTACCACTTTATCCGGGATATGGTACAGCGAGGCGCCGTAAGGCTCGATCATATAGGAACTGATGAGCAGGTCGCGGATATTCTCACTAAGCCCCTGGGGAAGGTCAAGTTCCTAACCTTCCGTGTGAGTCTTGGTGTCGTGGAAAGACCCTATGATGTGGGTCCTGTTGGACGATGAGCTCTGGGAGCTCTGGGGGGCTTTGGGGAGAGCTTCTTGGAGCTATGGGCAACCACAAGGCTAGGTTTGCCAACCTTGGTGGTGTGCTTGGACCCCACTGTTGTGATTTTGAGTTGGTTCACCTCTCATTTTCTGTGCCCCGTATGCATCCTACCCATTGAGTTCAGGGCTCATGGGAAGTACCTCTCATTTGGCCAATGGGGTGTGGAAAAGTTAGAGACTATTAGCAAAGACTGATGGACGCATCAGAGATTGCCGTACTCTCTATCTAGGATGGCACGGTCCAACCACTTGATCTGGGATCAAGATTTGTGAGGTCTGGGACCTCTGGACTGACTATGTCAGTCGGGGGATGATGTCTTTGTGACTGACCCACTTCGGTTCTGAAATAAAGAAGCCAGCAAAGCAAGTTTCGGCGGGATGACGCACGATGTTGATTGCACTAATAGATGGAGTTCTCCCTAGTTGAGAGGGAGTGTTAAATTTGGACAACTGGGTCCAAACTCCATATTAAGATGCTCAGATTAAGAGGCTAATATTTTTGTTGGATTCCTCTTTCTGAGAGGTGTAAAATCCATATAAAATATGTCTTAATCCGATGAGCAGAACTTATATTTTGAATTTATTATTTTTAATAAATTATATGTGCAAGGTCGGCCAGTTTTGTAATGTAGGCTCACATGCCCAACAGATGTGTCACACACCCTCATGATGGATATATATACAGGAAAAGTTGGAGAGATTTTCATCATCATCACAACTCTCATATTCCTCTCTCATCTTAGAGTACGAGCTACCAAGAAGGACGAGTTTCAGCCACACGTGTGAAGGACGAAGAGGACAAATTGTACGGCTGAGCTGAAGTACGGATTTTCTGCTGCTAGGGTTTCGCAGAAACTTTGACCAGCGTTGACTTTGGTCAACGCTTGGTCCAAACAAGCTGAAAACTTGTGGATGGTTCGATTTATGAAGGCCGTACTACCTGGCACAAAAATCGAGGTCAAAGGGTTGACCGTTTTGCTGCTGCGTTGACTTTTAGCTTGCGCCCTGCGTTGACTTTTGGAACTGACGTTGACTTTGCGAGTTGACTTGGGTTGACTCATCAGATTGGAGGGTTGTTGTGACACATGCTGGGCTGGCTGACCAAAGGAGACTTTGCTGGTTGAAGCATCCTGTTGACCGCCGAAACGAATACACACATTTTTCCTGTTTCTGATTTGTCTTCTGTAAGATCTACTTATATGTTTTATCTGCATTTTGCTTAACTACTTGTATGATTGCTGAATGAAAAGTGAAATTGCTACTAGCATAGAACATCTAAAAAACTTTACATTCATCAAGGCTATGGAGACTCCATGGGCGGTGCAACTTGCTTTCATTAAAAGAGACATGAGGAAAACATGTATGAAATTTGTTTTGTGGTATTAAGATTTGGACATATTGGTAAAAAGTTCGAACTAATTAGGCCAATTGTCTTGAACTAATAAATGAACTTCATCATTTTTCTCTTTGAAAAATATTTAATTAAGTTATGATTACTTCTAGTGATTACTTGTCTTTATTTATAAATATCAAGTATGCTAAGGTTGGTTATGATTATTTATGAGATTTTAACTTTAGTTTATTTAATTCTAAATCTTTATTGACAAAGATAATTGTTTCTCCCATCATGTCGCCATTTGTTGTGCATTCTGTGTCACCCAATTTTAATGAAAATAAAAAAGGATCATTTAAATTTTGTTTGATTTGATTCTTAGATTATCTCTTGTAAAATATCTTAAAGACTTTTTTTATCTATTGTAAATAATCTAGAAATAATGAATTAGATACACTCAAATTCTTTATTGTTCTTTGCAAAGGTACAATGTGTCGGAAAGGAAAAACAAAAGCAACTAAGCCCATTATCCACAATGTCAAATCCAAGCTTTAAGTTACGGAACCAAAAGCTAAGCTTTCTGTATAAAAGAACCCTAATTTAGCTTTCTTCTCAGATACCACATACAAGACTCAATCTGTGAGAATTGTATTGTGGAAGGAAATGTAAGAATTTTTCGAAAATGATAGCTAGAGAAATCCAGAAGGAAGTGGCTCAAAAGAAGACTCCAACTCTAACTCATAAAATTTCGGATACATTACGAAAACAGAGTTGCGTAAGGTTGCAACCAGACCAACAATGCTTCCCTATTATGATATGGTAAGTTGGCTCCTATCTCATGCCCATCTTAAAACATGTTCAACAGTAAATAGCTCCAACAAAGTTATAGCTTCATGGAGGCATGAAGTTTTACAGTCAATATACAAATTGAGTCCTCCAAATATTTATCTTGATGAGGAGTACATGATTAACTTTGAACAAAAAGTATTAAAAGAACAGAAGAATGATATAGTCGAATGCATAAAGGAATGGATAGATGATTATGTGACCTTTAAGGCCAAATCAAATAAACTCTATCCAATTGGGCAATTTATGAACCCTCACACATTTGTGGTTAAAATGCTAGCTAGAATTTCTGGAGAATCAAATCCAAAACATTTTAAGCTAGAATGGGCTACCTGGTCTATGGAATCATAAATCAATCTAAGAGATTCAATTAGGCAGATATATCGTCACAAAATCTATTAGATGCCATTAAGTTGTCATAGCCATTCTTGTCAAGATGCGGTCCAAGTTTTTATATGTCAACTTATTTAATGGATATTGTAGTAGCCTTTGTTCCTTTTCCATGGATAAATTGGAACTGGTCTTTCAGCGATCAGCCCATCCATCAGTTTAGTTCTATGCTCTAGGAAGGCCAGTATAAGAATCATTTTTATGATATTTGCGACAATATCATGCCATATTTCCATCAAATTCTTTTTGGGAAGTGTTGAGATTTTGTATAGTTGGTGTAGCATCGGGTGTGCTCTAGCCCTAAAATTTTGTGGAGGGGCTAGGACACACTTGAACTCCAAACCCCAGAAAGTGTTTTGAGAAATTTCAGTTGGTGTTCAAGTTATTCAAATAATTAATTATTTTAATGGATCTCCCAAGTCTAAACTTAGGAAAATTAAATAATTAAAGTGAATTGGAGTAGCATGTGTTGAAATGTTATAAAAGGAAACGGATCAACGAACTTTAATCTCAGCCATTGATGAGTGTTTTAATCTTGGCCGTTGAAGGGTTCAACAAAAAAGTATAAGAGAGAAGCTTGAGGGTCAGTTGGAGACACACACACACACACACAGTTGCAGAGCTGAGAAATAGATCTGGAATTCTAGGGCGGGTTTGCTAAGAATTTCCAAAGGAATTTTCTACAGCGAGGGGTAGTATTGGCTAAGGGGATGATTTGATCCCAGAACCAAGAGTCAGTAAGAGGCAGAGGAGCAGCAACAAGGACAGCGCAGAGCAGCAGCTACGCAAGTGTTGCGCAGACGCTACGCAGGACAGCGCTGAGGCTCCGGAGGGCTTCAAAAATTACGCAGAGGGTCTCCAAGGCCAGCATAAGGCATGCGTCACCTTCTCAAGGGTTACGTAGTCCCTCTCTAGGCAACGCAGTGGCATTTTGTGGCTAGCAGGGCAGCGCTGGGGTTTCTAGGCCCAAATCCGGGCTGAGTCTTGTAAATCTCGTTTGAGGGTGTGGATCAGTCAGACATTTGGCACTAGAACAACAGGTTACTACAGATTTGATTTCTTTTATTCTCTGTCGAATTTTCCATATCTAGAACCCAGATTTATTGTACTCAGAATCTACTTAATAAAACAAACCCTCATATCTGCTGCACCGGTTTTCCCGCTTTGGGTTTTTTAGGGGACTTATGTCCAAAAAATCCATGTGTCACTTTGTTGGATGAGCGTATTATTCAGTAAATGATCTGCATGTGTAGGTTGTAGTTGTGTTTATTTCGGTATTTTCTGAATCTAATTTCTGAAAATAACTTGTAATATTTAAATCAAGTAGGAGAAATAAACCATGATACTGCAGTAGAATTTTCAAAGGAAGTTTCCTCCTAGAATTAGCAAAGAAGTACAATTAGGACTGAAGGGTATTGGAGACTAGTTTGTGGAAGAGATCTTTTCTTATTTCAGAATTTATGGATGTGAGGTTGGTCCTCATGTGCTACCTAAATTTATTCCTTATAGGCTTGCAGTAAGAGAAATAGCTTATCAAACAACACATAATAATATCCCAAAGTTATTGCATAAAAATTCCAAGAAACTGTGGCCAAATTTTCCCATTAAAATTGGCCATCTAACTCTTAAAGACAGAGATCATGTAGTAATCGAAGCAAATGGACTTCAAGAAGTCTGTTAACATTCACTTCCTTTTTACAGATGTGATCCACACGATATCATTAATGTGCATCTAAAATCAATAATGTATTCAAAAAATTATATTCATCAAGATCCATTGTATGATTTTGTTTATAGAAAAGTTGATTCTTTTGATCAAGTTGTTTTCAACGTCTTGTTAGATGATACAAGAGGAAGGACAAAATCTACAAGTTTTCAAAAAGAACACATACTTGTATTACCTAGAGCAAAGGAGTAATTTCTCTAATATTCCTATAGATGTGTTACAAATAAAAGAAGGCATCAATATTTCTTTTACAAACAACAATAACAAACTTAAACGGATTAAGAAATTTCAAGCTCAACAATCAAGCTAGGGAATGGACAATTGACAGCTTGGTCAAACAAAATCCATTCAACAAGAACCTGTTTCAGTACAGCATCAACAGAAGGAACAAGAAGCTAAAGAGAAGAAAGAACAATCAAATAAACAGATTGAAACTTCATTTGAAGATAAAGAACAAGGAAAACAAAGCACCTATTAAGGGGAGAAAATAGCAGAAGTAATTAAAAAATCAGATAGTCAAAACCCTACTGATAGGATAGAGCAACTTCAGGAAATATCTCAAAGCCCAATTCCTTCTACACGAATGATTGAGGTAATATCTCCAAGAGTTATTATGACTTCTTTGGCAACTAAAACTACAAATTTCTCTTCTCTTTTCATGAATATTGATGACGTAGAACCAGTGAAAGAGACAATAGTGGTTCTTGGAGATTACATTTTTTGTCCCCAGTCAAAAGCGACTGTTAAAATATCAAGGAAAATAAAATTAGATCCTTCCACAACAAAAACATCATCAACAATGGTTTGGCAAGCAACAAATGATCCTAAAGATAGAGCCATAGAAGCAACTTTAGCTAATCAATGGTCTATTCAGGAACTATCTAAAGAATTAGATAAGTGCCAGAATAAAATCAATGAATTATAAACAGAATTGGCAAACAACAAGATTACTCAGGAGAAGGAATGGCAATCCCATTCCACTGTGTTACGAGAAGGTTTGGCCATAACTATGGCAGAGATTGAAGACAAGCACCAAAGTAAAAAAATTCAAGGAGAAGAACAGTACAAGAAACAACTTGCTAAGACTCAGAGTAGACATACTAAACAATTAGAAAATCTGAGGCAAGTTCATACCAGAGAAATTGAAATAATAAAAGAAAAATTTGAGATTAATTCTCAAACATTTTCTACAAGATTTCAAGCTTGTATTATTTCTCTGGAAAAATAAATAAGTCAACTCAAGAAAGAACCTATGGAAGTAAAGGTATTCAAATAGGAGGCTATTGTTGTTAATAACCAACTCAAGCAAGTCGGCTTGAAATTCTCCCGTCAAATGAATAAAATTTATAATCTTAGTCATGACTTGATAACCTTTACAGATCAAGTTGATGTTTAAATGCCAAATGATAGTGTGATATTAGATCAATTTGAGAAAATTATCATGTGGGAAAACAAAGAGAATTCTGAAGTTTTTGGAAAACTCTCCAAGGAAGAAAAAAGAATGATGCAGCTATCAATGGATTAGTGGAAATCTAACTTCTTCTTCATTAAAGAATAGATCAAATAATCCTATGAATGGTGTGATTCAATTTGGGATAGTGTGTTCC
The DNA here is from genome assembly GCA_034641835.2 of Pinus albicaulis. Lineage (NCBI taxonomy): Eukaryota > Viridiplantae > Streptophyta > Pinopsida > Pinales > Pinaceae > Pinus > Pinus albicaulis. The sequence continues at coordinate 17,548 of JAXQQM020082426.1, forward strand.
CTCGATGGGGGTGACATACCAGGTACACACTTGTCACATGTGCGGCCATTGGGGTTCGTCCCGCATCCACATGCTCATTAAACACTTGATCATGTGTCGACCCCGCATTCAATACATGCGAGCGTTGAGCTCGCTCACACATTCCGCAGTTAAACACATGGACAGGCGAGTGTTGTGCTCTAGTCTGGACGTTTGGGCGATGAATTTTGGTCGAGAGGGGAACAAAGGCGAGCGAGACGAGTTCCATGGCAACTCACTGGGGTCACGGTCTTGGTTGACCAGTGAAGTGGATGTCTATGTTAGTTTGCTTTGGGTTAGAGTTGGATTGTCGGCTTGTCCCTAGAATCTCAATCGGGAATCGGCCAGTCGGGGCATCGAAGGGTGCTTCCACGACATTCTCAAGCCCGACTTACCTTAAGACCCTCACTTGAGGAAAACGAAGCTCTAGCAACTCCCTCTTCTTGTGTGTGGGGTAAAAGGTATAATATTAATACCTAACTTCCTTTGTTGTCATAATAGTGGGGGAGCTCTGTCTTTGTTAATGGGATACAGCCTCTTTGTTGTTGGTTCATTGTTGGGAATTACCTTTGGTTCTTGTTTGTGG
>JAXQQM020061984.1:0-52232 GCA_034641835.2 Pinus albicaulis
ATTATAATTTTTTAAAAAGCCATTGCAATTTTTTTTTTTCTTGATTAGAATGTTTTTCCATTGCTCGCACTTTGTACTCCCATTCTTGAAGGTGTGCAAATATATGACTTCGAATTTCTAGTCCATAACGGAATCAATTCCCATGGTCTCTAAATTGAGGAGGTCCCAAATTACTCATCGATTCCTTAAGTACATATTATTATTTCCTTCACAAATCGTATCAATCCCGCCAAAAAATCATGTCCAGAAAATCCATGGTGGTTTTATTATGGGCTATAAGTGATATTTGGTGTCCTTGATCTTTAGTTATGTTGTTAGCATATCTTTTATTAACAATTTTTTTTTTCAGTTGTGTCCATTAAATATTAAATAGGTTTCACAAGACTCATTTTTCTGTGCTATTGTAACGTGCTACATTGTATGCACAAGATATTGGTTCTTAATCCATTTTTAAAGTCGTTTTCTATTGGTATTTATATACCTTACAACATCATGTCTTTTTTAATGTATGCGCTACATGCTCCTTGACCTTAGGGTCAGACCAGCTCTTTTCTTATTCTCCACACATTCCCATATTTATATATCTACTCATTGATATGTTCTTTCCCAATATCTCAATTACCATTAGAATATTCTCCCTGTTGTATACTAACTTTATTTTGTGAATTTGAACGAATTTTTCACATGGAACATTTTTTATCATAAAGTTCTTCGACCACTTGCTCCGACTTATTTGTTTATAAGAATTACAGAAGCATTTTAAAATGTGATGGTATAAATTTCTCTTCCGTTGTATCTCTTTCTAAAATAGAATAGTAGTAAATGTCGTGATTACATGTAGTTATAAATCTTACTTTTCATACTGTTTAAAATACGTGGTTAATTCCTCAAATTCTTTTTATATTCCTTCACTATGATATGTTTATTTTATCCTTACTGAGTTAAAAAATAAAATAAACTTACTACTTTTATTATTAGAGCTATACTCCTCCCTGGATATACCTGAATATTAATTGCTTCGTTTATTTAATACAAACTAATTCTTCCATATTTGTTCTATTCTTACTCTTCTATTATTCCAATTCTTATCTGACCTCTATAATATAAGGTTTTGTTGCTTCTTATAAAACATTTTTAAGTAGAAAATCAATGCTACAAAAATGTTAAATCGAGCACAGCAGAAACTAAATAAACAGTCAAATCCATAGAACATTAAAACATAAAGAGACAGAGATTTTTAATGTGGTTCACCCAACCAATCTGGGCTACATCCACCAAATAGGGGCATCAACAATCTCATTAATCAACAGGAGCATTACAACAACAGAGTTTCTCATCTGCACTTCTCTTCAACTCACCTCACATCCCTCATCATGATCATTTGCCTCTACGGGCTTACATTTTATAGCTAGGAGTAGAAACTGAATCATAAATTCAATCACAAAAAAAATAGGGTGCAATAACTCCAAATAAGGATTAGATGGACAATTTAACAACAAGTCCTATTGTTGTCATATTCATGAGATTTTCTCCAAATTTAATTTAAGAAATCTCAACAATCTCTACCTTGACAACAATTAGCCTGATACCCTGTTCCATTATTATTTTTATCTTTTCTGCAAGCCAAGAGAAGCCAGACACCATTGTAGCTTCTCTAATAAAATTGGTTTCGTGAACATGTCTGCACAGTTTTCCTTTGTATGCATTTTTTCAAGAGAGACTCCTCGTTCAGTGATAACCTGTCTTACAAAATGGTACTTGATAGGTATATTCTTTGATTTACTATGATAGGCCGGATTTTTAACCAAGTGAATTTCACTTTGACTATCACAAAATAACTTGATGTTGTCCTGTAACCTACCAAACTCACCAAACAAACCTTTCAACCAAACCGCTTCTTTGCAAGCATGTGAAGCAGCTATGTATTCTACTTCTGTAGTGGATAAAGAAACAATGTTTTGTAGCTTTGACATCCAGCTTATAGCTCCACCTACAAGAGTAAAGACATATCCTGAAGTTGACCTTCTCTTATCCAAATCACTTGCAAAATTGGAATCAACATATCTGCAAACAAATTCACTACTTCTGTTATAAGTGATAGAGTAATCACTTGTGCCTCTCAGATACCGAAGCACCCATTTCACTGCTGAACAATGTTCTTTTCCTAGATTTTCCATATACCTGCTGACAACCCCAACTGCATGTGAAATATCTGGTCGTGTACAAACCATCGCATAGATCAAACAACCTACTACATTGGCATATGGAATTCAAGACATATATTCCTTTTCTTTATTTTTGTTAGGACATAAACTTGAAGAAAGCTTAAAATGGGAAGCTAAAGGGACTGAAAGAGGCTTCACATTGTTCATACCAAACCTTAAGAGTATTTTCTCAATATACTTCTTTTGTGATAGCCACAACTTACCATTGCTCCTGTCTCTAAAAATCTCCATGCCCAAAATTTGTCTTGCAGCTCCTAGATCTTTCATATCAAACGTCCTAGCCATCTGAGCCTTTAACCTGTTGATCTCAGTTATTATTTTGCTTTCTAAAAGCATATCGTCAACATACAACACTAAGATAATGAACATGCCATTACTTAATTTCTTAAAGTAAACACAATGATCATATTCACTTATTATATAATTTTGGCTCACCATGAAAGAATCAAATTTCTTGTACCATTGTCGAGACGACTGCTTCAGACCATACAATGATTTCTTGAGCTTGTAGACAAATTTCTTGTTGCGATTTTGAACAAACCCTTCAGGTTGTTCCATATAAATCTCCTTATCTAAATCTCCATGTAAAAATGTAGTTTTAACATCTAGTTGTTGTAATTATAAATCAAGTAAAACAATTAATGCTAACACAATCCGAATTGAAACAATTTTTACAACTGGTGAAAATATCTCATGAAATTCAATGCCTGCTTTATGAGAAAAACCTTTCCAACCAGCCTTGCTTTGTATTTATCCTCTGTATCATCAACACCCCTTTTCAATTTGTAAACCCATTTACATCCCACAGTTTTTCTGTTTTTAAGAAGTTCCACCAGATCCCATGTGGAATTCTTGTCTAATACCTCCATCTCGTCCTTCATAGCTTCTTTCCACTTATAACTGTTAGAACCTTCTACAGCTTCCTGATAGCACAAAGGTTCATCATCACTAGCGGTTAAAGCAACTGAAGTAACATAATCATCATACCTTTTAGGAGGACGTCTGATTCTCGTGGACCTCCTTAAAGATGTTTCTGGTTCTTCCACAATTTGCTGATTATTATCTGTAGGAACTTATTCATGATCTGCATCTGAAACATGTTCATGATCTGCATCTGAAACTTGTTCATCTAGACTATCATCAGTATTTGAACTGGTTTCAAACTAAATATGTTGAATTTAGGTACATTATCTTGTTTCAATTTATCATCTACATCTGGATTATTAAGTGAAGATTCATTAAATTTAACATCTCTGTTAATGATGATCTTGTTAGTAGTAGGATCCCACAACCTGTATCCCTTAGTCCCATCCCCATATCCAACAAAGATATATCTTTTCGATTTAGGATCTAATTTAGAACATTGATGTTTCGGAATTAGAGCATATGCATCACAACCAAAAACTTTCAGTTTAGAATAATCACATGGATGACCTTTCCATACCTCTTGAGGAATTTTTCATCCTATTGCAGTTGATGGTGATCGATTTATCAAGTAACAAGCCGTAGAAACTGCTTCTGTCCATAGTTCCTTCTGCAAATTGGTGTTACTAAGCATACTTCTTGCTCCGTCTAAAAGAGTCATGTTCATGCGTTCAGCAACTCCATTTTGCTGAGGAGTATATACAGTAGTTCTATGTCTTTCTATCCCATCTTCCTTGCAATAATTATCAAATTCCTTTGAAGTAAACTCACCACCATTTTCAGTTCTTAAACATTTAATGGTTCTTCCAGTGATGTTTTCAACTAATGCTCTAAACTGTTTGAAAATTGTGAATATATCAGACTTTTTATTTAACATATAGACCTACACTTTTTTAGAGAAATCATCAATACAAGATAAAAAATATGATGATCCTCCATATGAGGTTGTAGGAGATGGACCCCAAACATCAGAATGGATATAATCAAGGATTCCCTTACTAGTATGTTTTCTAGTTTTAAACTTTTTCTTGCTTTGTTTCCCATATAGATAATGTTTGCAAAAATATAGCTTAAAATATTTTAAACTAGGAAGTAACTTACGATCATATAAAATTTTTAATCCTCTTTCGCTCATATGGCCCAACCGTTGATGCCATAGATGAATAGAATTACTGTCGTTTTCAGATACTACAGAAACATGATCTGACTCTGTTCTTCCTTCTAACTGATAAATATTTCCAATCTTCTTTGTTTTAATTACTAGTAAAATTCCTTTATAAACTTTCATTACTCCACCTTGAATAAGGGTTTTATATCCATTTGTGTCTAGTACTCCTAGAGAAATGAGGTTTTTTCTGAGTTAAGTCATGTGTCTTACCTCAGTTAATATTTTATTTGTCCCATCAAACATTTTAATCTTGATGCTTACAATTCCCATAATATCACATGAGACATCATTTCCCATGTAAACCACTCCATCATTGATTGATTTATAAGATTTAAACCACTCTCTATGAATGCACATGTGATTTGATGCACCAGAATCTAACAACCAATGTTGATCGTGATTAGACAAAATAACTGATAACACTTCATCACTCATACCTGAAGCGGATGCCAAACCTGTATCTGTCGTGTTTGCTTCTTTCTTCTCTGTCGAAGAGTCTCCTTTGGATGTTTGCTTTCTCTTCCAACATTCCTTCTTCAAATGTCCCGATTTTCCACAAAACCAACACTTTACCTTACTCTTCTTCCCTTTAGATTTTTACTACGAGTTGTTCTGCTTACTGAAGCGTCTTTCTTTAGGACGACCTCTGACCATCATTGCTTCTGATGTAGAGGTTTCTGAATTTGACCTTTTCTTTGTTTCTTCAGATAACAAAGCTCCAACAACATCATCAAATTCAAGGGTTTCTGATGAACTAAGACTTATAGAAGTAACAAAATGATCCCATGACTCGCGCAATGAGCATAATAAAGTTACAAATTTATCTTCTGAATCAAATTTTACTTCTATACTTTCTAACTGCACCAAGAGAGTATTAAAGGTATTTAGATGATCAGTTATTGTTGTACCTTCCTTCATGCGCAAGCTGTACAACTGCCTCTTCAGAAGAATCCTATTTGTTAAGGATTTTTTCATGTACAACTTTTCAATCTTTGTCCACAAACCAGCAACAGTTTTCTCTGACACAATGTTAAACAAAACATCATATGCCAAACACAATCGAATGCCTCTCAATGCTCTGTCATCCATGTCACTCCATTTGTCATCTGTCATGGCGAGAGGTTGTTTGGATTTTCCCAAAAGCGCCTTCGCCACACCTTGTTGTACGAGTAGATCGTGCATATTCACTTTCCAGATCTCGAAGTTGTTTTTCTCGTTGAACTTCTTGATCTCAAATCGAGCACTTTGTGTTTTTTCCATTTTGAGTAGCTTGTGTCAAAAAATCTCCAATTTCAAAAATGAAGATTTTTTATTTTAATCAAAATTATTAATTTTGATAAAAAATGCCCTTCATAAAAAAAATGCCCTATGCCCTGGGCCCTAGGCCCAATCTAATGACATATTATAATAACTTGATATATAATATCGATATCACAATCCTTACCAGACCCATTTAAATCGATATTACAATCCAATAAATCGATATTACAATCAATCGATTTAAATGAATACTAAAGGAATTTAAAAAATACAAATCGATTTACAATCGATATACAATATGCATTTCATATACAAATTTATTTAAATGAATACAATAAATTGATTCTTCATTTCACATTTCAATACGAATCGATTTAAAGAAGTCGTATCAAAACAAATCGATTTTAAACATCATATTAACACAACAATTCACTGTTCACAAGTCGTTCTCCATTTACAAGCCTTCGTTCAACAGTCCACCCAGCCCAACATCCTCCAGCTCACGGTCGACAGCTATTATATGCACTCACACAGCCATGACTCCAAAAAACAATGGCATTTTTCACAGCAGACCCGGCGTCACGGTCTGCGGTGCTTGACACAGCTGCACGTAGCAGACTCGAGCCTCACAGCGCTGTTCAAACAGGTTCTCATGGCCTATGATGCTTACTGATCTCGACAGCCATATCACAGGTCGACAGATTTCAACACAGCGCCATTTAGATCTTGTTAACGCAGGTCAGGTCAATCAAAATGCAGGATTTTATGTAAAAACTAAGAATGTAGGATTTTAACACAGCTCTCGGCCACACAAAGAAACTGTGTGCTTCAAATCGCAACAAATGATCTTCGCCGGCTCTAAGTTGTGCTGCGGATCTGGCCAAGCTGGTTCTGCAGACCTAGATCTTTCACGGTCCACCTGTCTCGATCCACGCTTGTTAACACTTCCATGCTCACACACCCACGGCCATTTAAAATTACTGTCCTCCCTCTAATTTAAACCGTGAGCTTACTCAGCTTACACAGCTACACACTCAACATACAACATATCGATCTCAACCCTAAATGCTCTGATACCAATTGTTAAATCGAGCACAGAAGAAACTGAATAAATAGTCAAATCCACACAGCATTAAAACATAAAGAGACAGAGATTTTTAACGTGGTTCACCTAACCAATCTGGGATACGTTCACCAAACAGGGGCATTGGCAATCTCATTCATCAATAGAAGCATCACAACAGCAGAGTTTCTCATCTGCACTTCTCTTCAACTCACCTCACATCCCTCATCATGCTCATTTGCCTCTACGAGCTTACATTTTATAGCTGGGAGTAGAAACTGAATCATAAATTTAATCACAACAAAAATAGGATGCAATAACTCCACATCAGGATTAGATGGAGTCAATTTAACAACAAATCCTATTGTTGTCATATTCATGAGATTTTCTCCAAATTTAATTTAAGAAATCTCAACAAAAAAAATATATACATCTATGTGTTTTCTTCCCATACCTCTCTTTATCCCAACCAATCTGTCGTTAACATAATTTCTTCGTATAGGTTTGGATTTGAAATATAGGAGATCATTTTTCTCAGACGAATCTCTTATATATATATATATATATATATAATAACTTCCTAAACCATAAAAATATTTTGTGTAACAAAGTTCTCAGAAGATAAATTCTACTATATACATATCTCCATTTTCATCACATAGAACAACACACTACATTAAGAATTTGTATAAAACAGTAGGATTTAAATCATTTCCATGTTATTCCTTTCTGATATTTTATTTAAAATTGTTTCTTTTACTCCCCTTTTATCCACCTTACTTTGAATTTAGGTTTTCATTGAGTTGTCTATTAACACCAATTTATATTACCTTACTTGAATTTCCTATAACAATATTCTATTCGATTGGTCTCCATATTGTATTCAAATGTAAAACCAAAAAGAGAATCACTTCTTCTGTTATTATACCTTATTCACCTCAACTATAAGTTCAAAATGGCCGAGAATAGTTTATCTGTCTTCTGAAGTTGGTGTATGAAGTAACATTATTCAATTTTTAATAGTTAACAATATCGACAAAACGTCTGTGCAACAGGTTTAGACCTGCTTAATACACTCATTCCATCTGCCATTTACTCTATAATGGTATTTTCTTCGTATAACTATTTTAAAGAGTCAACCCTAAATTTCCTAACGTCACAACTCTCAGATGTAGCTGTTAGTATGAATCTTTCATTGTAAAAGATCACTTTAGCTACGCATAACAAATAGCCCTAACATCGATTATGGCTGCAGTATGAATCTTTCATTGTAAAATATCACTTTAGCTACGCATAAAAAATAGCCCTAACATCGATTATGGCTGCAAAATATCTTTAAGTCTGCAATGAGGTGATCCAAATAATGCTGCACAAATCCAGATCTAAGCACAAACGACATTAAGCAGATAAAATACAATATGGCTCCATGCATCCAATAGACAAGACCAGAACAATGTATTTAAAATAATTTTTTATATTATATTAAAAAATGGGGCACCTGAGAGGAAAACAAGAAAGGTGTTTTCCGGTTCTCCTCAATGGGATGGGTTCTTGAAAGTCCTCATCGTTTCAGATCTAAAATTCCTCTCTCTTATTGGTGTACAAAACCCAGACAAACATAGAACTTAATGGGAGTTCACAAGGCAAAAATGGAAAATGGTGACCAAGAGTAGATCCAGAGTGATCTAATGCAATGGAAGTGACTAATGAATGGGAAAACCCTCCTATTTATAACAAAATATTAGGGTTATCTAGAACTTGTTGCATGAATAAAATATTATTAATCAAATTCTAGAACCACCCTTTAGGAATATTTTATTATATTTGTTGGAGGGAAAATGTCTTTTGACTTGGGTCAATTCCTTTATTTATAAACAATAAATAAATAAATGATTTATTTATTATTTTAGGGAGATGGTGGGAATATAATTAAATAAATAATGATTTATTTAATTATTTAAAAATGATTTAGTCAAATTTAACTAGGAATATTATTTAAATAATGATTTGAATAATTTATTCCTAGGAAATAATTAAATAAATAATGATTTATTTAATTAATTTCCTTGTTTTGGGTTAAATATGACCAGGAAATATAGAAAAATGTTATTTTATATGGTGAAAGCAATTTTACTTAGGGTAAAATTGGTCTTACATGGTATACTTCGGTTCATCTAATGATAATGGGTTAGATTCATGACCAAAAAAATGGTGTAACAGATTTCCCCCAAACGTACGAGTGTTAGAAGAAAATCGTATGACCGAAGTAAGTTGTAAGAACTTAATCACTAGGCATCAAGAGGGGAGTGAGAGAGAGAAATGTAAGGTAGTCTAATGTGCGAAAGGACTAGACCTGGAGGAGACGAGACTTACAGGTGCAACAAGTCTCTAATTGATGAAGTGGTACTAGTGTTAAAGGCGGCGGGTGAGGAATACCTATGCTCGCCGAGACAAGAGTACAAAGAATAAGGCACCTGGAAAACCACGCAACACAATAAGGAAGCATGTGCTGGCCTAAACATGAGCCAGATAAATAAAATGATGAATCCCACATACATGTGATGCCTGGAATAACCATCAGGACTTATACAAGAATATTTCAGTACATGAGATACAAATTCACCCAAAGGCCCCCTACACACGGGGAAGGGCTCGCAAAATTTGACTGATACATGCAAATTGAAGAGGCGCTGCAAGCGGTTGAGGCCGATATCATCAAATGAGAGGAGCTGCATCAAGGGCGGAAATGAAGAAGTCATTCGGGCATTTGGGGGGTTACCTGCAGGGCCGCTCCCTCATGAGGGTTGAGACATCTCACACACGTCTGGGAATCACCAATAGCTGTTGCTGCATCACTGGACCGTTAAGTGTATATATCACGATCATGCTAGGAAGAGCTCGAACTAAGGTACACTACCCCCTAGACCTGGATTCTGGAGTAAATGATCTGATGTCGACAGAAGTAGGTCTGCCATACGTGAGGAAATAAGGGAACCCCAACTAAGGCACGAGGGAAAATAGTAGAGCGACAAACAAATAGACACTAATGATGATGATGATGGAATGAGGGATACAGAGGAGTAGTTGGATGACTTCCCTTGTTAGAGCATAAAGGGCATGAATGGCTTGGTAGCAACTGACACAATATCATGAGGGATATGGGAAAAGGGTATTGAAGGCCATAACGTGCGACACGAGAGAGGGACAAAGCAAGAAAGGATGGAGGACTATAGCGGGGTACAAAGGGACTCGAGATAGACTCCATGAATGCGATGATGACTCGACTCGGATGCTCTAAACAAGGGCGACTCGATGGCGCTGCCTAATAGTAAGGGTCCAATGGGGGACCATAAAAGCATGAGTACAATAGGGTAGCCCATGACGAAAATCAACACGAACGAAGACAAGTAAGGAGGAAAAGTGGTGCCCCAAGTACAAGTGTTGTAAGTGAAGAAATTCAATTTTGAGAAGAGGTGAATAGACCCTTCATGGACAAAATGTGTCCTGGTGAAGTATCAAAACATGAAAAACTGACAGATACCCATTTGAGAGCTCGGTGAGAGCTTTCCAACGGTGTGGACGGTGTGTCAAACAGGGCTACGGTTTATTTGCAGCGGGCGAAAGAAAAAACAGGGGTTTTCTTCTAATAAGGCATTTTCCCTCCAAAATCATTCATTTGCTTGTGTAGGTGTGGTGAATGTAGAGAGGAGAGAAGGCCCTAAATCTTGCGACGATCGTAGCGGACAAATCGACTGTTGGAATCGTGATCGGTCAGTTGCAGGTAAGAGGCCTAATCCTACTCTTTGTTTTTGATGGATTCAAATTTCAGATTAGGGTTTTAAATCTCAGTAACTGCCCCTACTTCATCATTACGGTCGGGTCACACTTTTTGGGGCAAAAGCTGTGACCTGGGACGCAGGTTTTGGCCTGAAAAGTGTGACTTGGCCCAGGTTTTGCCCAAAAAGTGCGACCTGTGAGATGTGGGAGGTTTCAGCGCTGTTATGGGCTGAGATTCAGTTTTGGTGTAAGTTAATGCAGTTTTGCTGATCTGTAGACTAAAAAAAATGATTTTTTTGTGCAGATATGGCAGATATACGGATCAAGTGGAGAGGGAGAGACTTAGGTACATTACGGACGGAAATCAAAGCGGATCAGGGTGTCCGTCGTGCACTGGCTAGGTATGGGGTTCTGAAATTTTTGGAGAACCCTTTGATGAGGGCTAGAGAGTCCTTGTTGGCCCGGATTATCAGTTATTGGGATCCAGATCATGAGGCGTTTATAGCGCAGGGGCACAAGATCGAGCTGACGGTCTAGGATCTATATTTCTTGACTGGTCTCCCACCATTAGGGATGGTGGGAAATACGCAGCCAGTGTTACCATGGGGGCGTAAAAATATGGAGTTTTTTGAGCGACATTGTTGACTAGGTGTCCGAGTCAAAGGGACTCGGATATCCATTGGGGATCTAGAGAGGTTGGAGACCCGGGCAGTGGCCGTAGCAGTGTTGCGGATCTTGGGCATCCAGGCATTACATCACATCACTGGAGGGCAGATGACGATTGTAGAGAGTGTGTTGGGGGGGACCTACTATGGGTGGGCCCACATGATGTTGGTGTCGGTGAAACGACAGCTGTCGCTATGCAAGCGGCAAGTGAATCATGATTGTGCCTATGGGACGGTTTTGTGCTCTTTCTTCTCATTCAACGACGGCTATGGGAGGGAGCAGTCCGGGTAGGAAGTCTAGGACTCATGGATCGACGAGAGAGAGATGAAGGAGAACTATGGGATGAAGAATGGGCACTCAGGCTGTGAAGAACATCGAAGATACAGATGGTATAATCATGATTATGGGAGGAAATGGAAGGGTCAAGGAGACCATACGATGCTGCAAAGCTACCTAAATCATCAATATGGGAAGAGAGGCGCAAATACGGGTCATCATAGGGAATGACAGAAGAACAGGTAAAAAGATGATCAAAACATGAAGAGCCTGAGAAAGTGTTTGAAGGAGGATCAAGCAGAATAGATGGAGTTGATTCAGAGGGAATGTACTCCAAGGGTTGTGCGGATGATGATAGGTATAGTAGGGGAGCAGCAGGTTCCTACATCTCAACATCAGGGGGAGGAATGTCAATGGTAGCAGGGGGATCCTCGAGTAGACCGGATGCATATTGAGCAAGGATGGGAGAGGTAGATTGATTTTGTTCAACTTTGTACTCGCGAATGACTTCTAAAGAGGCTCGGTAATGCGTGAGGTGAGGAAAATGGTGATATTAATGGCCATGGACACCACACAGAGCACAGGGTTTGTTGGTGCGAAGATTCTTTGGGTTCTTGGCTGCGGATGAGGAAGAAGCAGAGGTTTCGGGGACCGTAGATTCAGGGAACGCGACTTTAACCATGGGTTGGATACGGGGTAACTCAGGACAAGTATGGGTAGGATGACCGATACCATCACACAAGGCACAAGGTTTGGCGGGTGGGGGAGGGGCAGGGTCGGGTGTGGTGGCCTTGGCTTTGGATTCCCCCTTTCAAGTTTTTATTTTCTTGCCTGTAGTTGTCGCAGCCTGAGGAGGGTCCTGCAGAGGGGCTAGGGGCACTGTAGCGGTGGAAGGAGCGAAGGGAATCGGTTGCACTGGTGTCACAGTGATGTATGGTTTGGGGTGGCCCGATGGGGTCTCGGCTGGAGGAGTAAGATACCATACTGGAATTCCCAAGGTTGAATTAGGGAGGGAAAGGGTGGCCATGACGGGGACCGAATAGATGCTGGGGGGGGACCAAGGAAAGGTATCTGACCAGCGGGGTAATGACCAGGAGGGACGGCTCCCATATGGTGGAGACCTGAGGGAACCGACTCAGGAGGGTAGGGAAGTTCCTGAGTGTGAGGTGGGTGGGAAGGACCAGGCGAAAAAGGTTCGGTCGACTGAAGCGAAGGGCTAGGAGCAGGATGCAATGGGCGAGATTTAGGTTGCTAACTAGCCGGAGCAGGCTGTGGAAGGTCAGCCTGAGATGATTGCATCATGCAAACATTTGCTAAGCTGGGGTCAGAGACAGGAGGAGGGAGAGGACTAAGAAAAGTTACAAGCAAAGAGGAGTCTTTGTAGATGCCAGGGGAAACACTGGTCAAAGAATCAACAATTGGTTTATTGGTGACAGTAGAGATGGTGGACTCAGGGGAGGTCTGAGATTTTGGTTCATGGTAGGTTAACTAGTTAATGGTGACAATATTTCCATTATGAGGAAAGAACATCTTGCGGTGGACTGCGGATGGGACGGCAGACATGGCATAGGTGTAACTACGCCCCAAAAGAATGTTTTAGTCATGAGGGATGTGTATAGCTTCAACGTCAACACAAAAATTCTTGCCTGCAAGGGTGATAGGAAAATTACAGAATAGGCCAATGGGCTGGGAGGCATGGCCATCACACGCACGAAGGGTGATTGTGGAAGGGGCCAGCTCAGGGGATCTGAGTTGTTTCCAAACCGAAGTGGACATTACACAGGTAGATGCCCCCTCATCAATGATACACCGAGCAACATTGGCATTGCGGATTTTGACTGGTATTTGGAAAGCAACCGAAGGAGGAAGCGGGGGATGGTCTGACTGATAGGTGTCGAAAACAATAAATTGGTCATTAGTAGGATCTACAACACCCACGGCAGATAGTAGAGCCTTCTTTTGAGAAGGACATGACTGGAGGAGTTCCAGTGTTGAAATGGCAGCAGGAGATTGTGCCAGATCATCTACTATGTTGTATGAATGGGTAGCCCGACCAGAGGCAGCATTTCGATGTAATGGTCTCATAGGAGTCTTGGGATGAACCTCAGCTTTGGGCGGAGGGAGTGGCAGGGGACCATTGGGTGTGGATAGAGGCTCTGTAAGACCCGAAGATGGAGACTCAGAGACAGACGGAACGAGAGGCGTGGAATATTGACGGGACAAAGTTTGAAGGTTCAGGTTGATGGTGAGAGGTGGGTCAGAGGCCATCATGAGAATCGGGTAATCAGAGGAACTAGAAGGGAAATGTTGAGTGGTTATCGGGGCATGAGGTGGTTGAGTGGCCACGAATCCTTGTTGAGGGAAAGGATCGGTAAACATAGCGGGTTGAGAAGTAGCTGGGGTGGGAGGGACAGTAGGGGAGGAGTGTTGTCCCCGCATGGTGGCCTAAGATTCCCACATCTTCCGCATTTGGGGTAATAAGGGAAAATCGTGAGTGTAATGACCATAAACACCGCAACACGAATAGGGCTTATTGGTGCGAAGCGGCCTATCCGACTTGGGCTAGGAGCCCTGTGGCTGGTTGGCAGTGGTAGAGTCAATACTGGAAGGATTGGATCCATGATTACCAGAAGCGGATTGAGTGCCTTTCCTCTTAGTTTTCCCCTGTTGTGCAAAGACTTGCCCTGGAAGGGGTAGTAAGTGCGGTTGTGGGGGTGGAGAAGGCAAGGGAGTGGGAGGTCCAAATGCTGGAGGAGCTGGGACACCAGGTTGTGGGTATGGATAAGGGGTAGGATGGGTAACATTCAGGTAAATAGGAGTGTGGGAAAAAGGAGGAGGTATGCTGTATCCTAAATACATGCTACCTGGAGGGGGGGAAGTGCCTTAGGGGCTGGCCCCTCCTAGAGGGAAACCATAGCCCAAAAGAGGTTGGGCAGGGGTATGCGATAGGGTTCCAACGATACCTTCGGTAGAGTGAGATGCCCCCGAGGCATCAGTACCACCAGGCTTGGGGAGGTCAGGAAGGACGGTATAAATATAACCAGATTGTGCATAGATAAGGTCATAATTCAAGGCTATTTGGAGGGCGACTTCTTCGGTTTGGGGAAAATGGGATGCGACATTTTTGCCAATGGGAGGTAAGAGAGAGCGAAGGAACCAGTCCATGTAGACCTGATACTCAAAGGGGGGAGCGCGATACAAGCTCCATCGTCAACACCATTCCTAGACATGAGCAGAAAGGCGGGTCAACGAGGATTGATGAAAAGAATTTAATAGTTCAGTACCAGTGTCGTATCGGAGAGGGAGCTGGAAATAAGATAAAAAGGCTTGGGCAATGGTCGCAAAGGTGGTATGGGAAGAGGTGGCTTGATCGACATACCATTTAGAAGCTTCGCCAGTGAGCGTGCATTGGAACAATCGAAGACGGATGGAGTCATCGGTGAAGGAATTGGAGGAACACCACATGTGGAAAGATCAGATATGGTTGGAGGGATCTTCACTAGCAAGGCCTTCAAACTTGGGAATGTCAGAGTGGAGCTTGGTTGGCATAGTAGGCCAACTGACATCGTGGTGAATAGGATCATTGATCAGCTGATTGAAGTCGGGGAGACTGAGGCCAGCCATATAAGGGAGTAATGGGGTAGTCGAGGTAGGTCACATAGGGGTTCCACTGGAAACGGACCTAGCAGTAGAACTGGGGTTAGGTCTAGACATGGTGAAGGTAACAGGGGGGGAACCAGGAGTAGGGGGATAACCCGAACAATCAGAGGAAGAGTCGGAGTGCAAACTCGAGGGAGGACGTACTCGATGATGATGGGAAGGAGCAAGTCGACCAACTAAAAACTGATGGTGAAGGCCAAGAAGTCTTTGGGACAAACTCCTTGGAGGCACAATGATGATGGGAAGAAGAAAACTGATAGGGGCAGGGAGGGGTAAAATCAAGTGAGATCAGTGTCAAAACAAGGGTAGAGAGGTGCAGTGTCAATTGATTCTAAAGGATTTTCCGGGCGGTGTTAACCAGGCTCTTCTTCACTTAGGGTCAGTGTGTGGCGTGCGTTAATTTTAATTGTTTAAACCCAGACGTTTTGAGAGTAAAAGAAAAGTGTGATGCGTAAGTGAAAATAAATTTGCAGTAAATAAGACTAAAAGAACATAAAATTAACAGCTACCAATGCATCAATCTAACCCAAGAAGGCAGGTCTCTCAAAACTAGTCTATAAGAGGGAAAAAACTAAGTAAAGCATGCTAAAAAAAAGAGGCCAATAGATCTAAGGTAGGGAGGGACGGGGATCTAAAGGAGAAATCTGCTGAAAAGAGGTGCAGAGAACAACAAAGAGGTAGAGGCAAGGTTGCTGCTAAAAAGGAGGAGATCAGCTAAAA
The DNA here is from genome assembly GCA_034641835.2 of Pinus albicaulis. NCBI lineage: Eukaryota > Viridiplantae > Streptophyta > Pinopsida > Pinales > Pinaceae > Pinus > Pinus albicaulis. Next base: position 15,740 of record JAXQQM020061984.1, read on the forward strand.
ATAGAAGGGTCAAGGAGGCGACCCTAGAAATGAACCCAAACAAAACTATATGAGGTGATTTGAAAGGGATAAGAGTTGATCGCAATGGATCTGAAAATGAGGTGTTAGATCTGGAAGAAACAAGGCTGAAACTCTGGAAATTCAGACTTCTGAAATAGTAAAAACTCACCCACAAAAAGTGGAGGGTACTAGAGCCCTAAGGGGAAATATTCCCACTTAATTGAGTGAAAGAGATCAGAAACATGTTTAAATGGGTGGAGACAGAGGCTGGAAAACCCTGACAAAAGCTTCAGTCAAACCCAAAAAAAGCGCTGGAAAATTGCAGAAAAAGGTGCAGGTTGTAGGTTCTGACCTGTTTTCAGTCCAAGTCGAAGATTTGGGGCAGAAAAGTGCGACCTCAAGGCCAGGTCACACTTTTTGGGCCGATAAGTGCGACCTGCAGATCCGGCTCTCTCGACGGCAGATTTCAGAAAAATTTGTCGTCTCAGCTGCGGCTGATGTCTATCCCCTGTGCAATAGGACCAGAAACACACGGAAGTTAGAAATTTGAATGTTTGAGGGTTTTAGGGGTGAAAAAGACCATAAAAATAGGAAAAAAAGAAAACTGAAGAGAAAATCTAGGGTCTGAAACAACTGGATATGCAGGAATATATAAAACGACAGCGGTCGCAAAAGAAATCCCGTGTTGAGTCGCCAATTGTTAGTATGAATCTTTCGTCGTAAAAGATCACTTTAGCTACGCATAACAAATAGCCCTAACATCGATTATGGCTGCAAAATATCTTTAAGTCTACAATGAGGTGATCCAAATAGTGCTGCACAAATCCAGATCTAAGCACAAAATACATTAAGCAAATAAAATACAATATGGCTCCATGCATCCAATAGACAAGACAAGAACAATGCATTTAAAAGAATTTTATATTATATTAAAAAATGGGGCACCTGAGAGGAAAACGAGACAGGTGTTTTTTGGTTCTCCTCAATGGGATGGGTTCTTGAAAGTCCTCAGTGTTTCAGATCTAAAATTCCTCTCTCTTATTGGTGTAGAAAAACCCAGACAAACATAGAACTCAATGGGAGCTCATAAAGCAAAAATGGAAAATGGTGACCAAGAGTAGATCTAGAGTGATCTAATGCAATGGAGGTGACTAATGAATGGGGAAAACCCTCCTATTTATAACAAAATATTAGGGTTATCTAGAACTTGTTGCATGAATAAAATATTATTAATCGAATTGTAGAAACACCCTTTAGGAATATTTTATTATATTTGTTAGAGGGGAAAGGTCTTTTGACTTGGGTCAATTCCTTTATTTATAAACAATAAATAAATAAATGATTTATTTATTATTTTAGGGAGATGGTGGGAATATAATTAAATAAATAATGATTTATTTAATTATTTAAAAATAATTTAGTCAAATTTAACTAGGAATATTATTAAATAATGATTTAAATAACTTATTCCTAGGAAATAATTAAATAAATAGTGATTTATTTAATTAATTTCCTTGTTTTGGGTTAAATATGACCAGGAAATATAGACAAATGTTATTTTACATGGTGAAAGCAATTTTACTTAGGGTAAAATTGGTCTTACATGGTGTAGTTGGGTTCATCTAATGATAATGGGTTAGATGACCAAAAAAAATGGTGTAACACCTACACTTGCCACTGACGGTAAAACAGCTGCTCAGTTCATATTCAATCATATTATTGCTAGGTTTGGTGTCCCTCAAGCCATCGTTACCGAGCATGGTTCCCATTTTCGGCATTATATGGTGGCGGAGTTGACTTGCAAGTTGGGCCTGCGTCATGACAGCTCAATGCCGTACTACCCTCAAGCCAATGGCCAAGTTGAAGCTGTGAACAAAATTATTGTCACAATGCTTCAGCGTATGATTGGGATCCACAAATAAAACTGGAATCTCATGTTATTTTCGGCTCTTTAGGCATACCAAACCTCAGTGAAGAGTGCGACCGAAGTCACCCCGTTTCAGTTGGTTTACGGTTTGGAAGCTACTCTCCCGATTGAGTGTGAAATACCTTCACTCAAGTTAGCTGTGGAATTACTGCCAAATACTTCACCAGAAGAAAAGTGTCTCCTTTACTTAGAGAGGTTGGATGAAAATCATTGCTTAGCTGCTTTGGTCATCGAAGCACAAAAGAAGCGAGTCAAAGCTCATTTTGACCAATCAGTTTTTCCACATTCCTTCGTTGAAGGAGATCTCATCCTCCTGTATGAACAAGTTCATGATAAGCTGGGGGCAGGAAAATTTCAACCTATGTGGCATGGGCCATACATCGTTAAACGTGTATTGCAAAATGGGGCCTATGAGTTAATTGACTATGAAGGTCATCTGCTTGAACAACCCAAAAATGGGTTGTATCTCAAAAAATATTATGCCTGAGTCATTGATGCATAATAGGTGTACATAGGTGTTTTTTTTCATTTTTGTACATGTTTTGGGTTTGGTGTGCTTTGTGAGCGTTTTTCTACTTATTGGGTCTTTCTTATTGTGCAAATGTCTATTACCCCTTATGTCGGTTTTGCAGATGGTGCTTCCCGAAATACTAGGAATTTGTCTTCGGCAGCCTGGGTAATTTATAATCCTGCTGGTGAGTTGATAGATCTGCAAGGTATTTGTCTAGGCTGAACTACAAACAATGTCGCTAAATATAACGCTGTCATTGAGTTACTAACTGAGGCAATCAACCTTGGTATACGCGCATTGCTTGTAAATCTAGATTCACATCTTGTTGTTCTACAACTCAATAATCATTATTCAGTTAGAAATCCGCACATTCTAAGATTGTATTTACATATTTGTTTACTAGAAAGACATTTTGATTTCATTACTTATCAACATATTCCTAGGCGAATGAACATGTTAACTGATACAATGGCTAACATTGTATTAGATAGTCATTTGCATAATTTGTAAAAGCATCATCACATGTAAAAAGATCCATGTAGGGAAATAGATGTATATATATATATATATATCACATGTTTGCAACTATGTGCATCATAATGTAAAAATATATATGTATGTTTATGTTACATCCTAAGACATCATGTCTCACAAAATATGCAGATAAAATAAACCTAGGTGTCTAATCCGCATGGTGCTCATGATAACATGTCACAACCTGTACTAGCCGCCTCAGCAAACGGTGAATTCGGCTGGGCACCCCTATGGTATGCCTCTGATAAGCACAAGGAACATCATCAAAATGTGCATAATCTGGAACTCCTCGGGTGTTCCCCTCCAGGTTGTGCACTATCTCGTCTTCCTCTCCGCCCTCACCTTGAGGGTCAAAATCGCGAGGGATTCACCTCGCTATTGGTGACATACGGGTAGGTCTCTCTGGGCCAACGTCTGCATCACATCGATTCAATGTCAGAACATACATAAATAAGAAAAAAAAAATCATAATACTCATAAAATTTAAAAAATTGAGTCTTACCCAAATCTTCATCCAAATCTTCTCCCTCCAAGAGTGGGAGGTCTGGATCATCAATGAAATATGTGCTAGTGTAGGGCCAATCCTCCATGACAATAAGTTATCGATGGAGCCAATCAAAAAATTCCGGCCTCCAAGACATCTGTTGGCCACCCCCTACCCTTGGCATCAGTGCTGCCCATCGGGCCATCCATGGTTCTCTCACTGGTGGATTCAGAACTATAACCTCATCTCGCTGAAAAATTGGTAATCGTTCCAAGAAGAATGATACCATAATGGATCCATAACCAAATTGTTTCAGTTTGGTCTTCTTGCATTTGGTTAGTTGGCGCTTCATGTTGATCATTACAGCTTCTGTCTAGTTGTAGATAGTCGATGCCATGCAGTCCACAGCAAGAAGCAATTGTGTCTTCGTTGCTTCATGCGGTACTTGTGATCCAGCAGCCCATGTGATGGTATGCAATACCACACGTAGTGTCAAATCAGGGATAGTTTGAATATCAACTTTCCCACTACCTGAACCTTTCTGTGCTCCTCGACATACCCTGTCGATTACCATGGTCATGTTTTCCATGCAGGGCCGGATACTAGTTAGGAGTGGTGCTACACCCCTCCACGACAATCTTGTGATGAAATATACATTGGAAACATTAATTTCAAGCTCTTGATCCTGTAGGATGAACTTCTCTTGGTTTTCATCCCATATACTAACTAAATATTGTAGCAATTCTAGTTGGGCTTGCAAGCATGGTGTTAGAAATAATTTTAGCAAACCACAGTTTCTGAGGGCTGCCATAACTCCCTCATTTTCCATGGCCAACTCATATTCTTCACTATGCTCCCTTTCTTTCCATTATATAACCATTTTTCTCTTATCTACCTGCAAACACACACATATAAGTGGTATTAGTCAATATTTATCCTTGAAATTGTGAAAAATTGGGACATTTGATATGTATTTTTTTTTTACATTGGTTTGCACTGTTGGCACGATTGTTTCTAAAACAGTCGCGCCAATGGGCGCGCCCTAGTATTAAAAAATGGGTGGTTGGTGCGACTCCGTGCCCGAAACCCGCGCCAACCGCGCAACCCTAAATTTTGCAATTTCTCCCCCCAAATTCAAAATTGACAAATGCAAGAAGTAAGGAATAGCTTAAGATGACAAGGGGGATCTCAGCTCTTACCTAGAGTTGACGGATTTGTGATTGGTGTACTCGATTGGCCACTATCGTCGCTGCAAGATCGCACAGTAAAATGGGTGAAAATTGCTCCACAAGAGGTAAAAGTGAAAAGTAATTATTTTTTACCATTTTTGGTATTTTATAACTTTTCACAACCATAATTTGGTTTTAAGGCATGTTTTTCGATTATTTTATTATATTATTTTCGAAAAATACATTTTACACATGTCTCTTGTGCAAAAACAAGTTTTTCATGCGACAGTGATGAAGTAACGAGTTAGATTTTATACTTTTTCGGACTCGGTAAAAACATGAAAAAGCCACTACTGGAGTCATCTTTCAGCTCTTTTCTGACTCTCTAAAACTGAAAATATTGTCGAGATGCTTGTCTTTTTGAACTCGTTAAATGGCTGCGAAATGATATCTATCCAGTATACGTTTAATCCTTTTTTGGGATGGGATAGATTATTTACAAAAAAGGAATAACTTAGCCTATCACGACTAAAGAGGTTCTCTCAGACACATTTTTCTACCTTTTCGGATCTGTGAGACTACCTATGAAAAGGGACTGTTGGAGTTTTCTTCTCTGCCTTATTTTCAAACTCTCTAAACATGAAAAGATGTCGAGTTCTTCCTTTGTCAAACTCATTAAACTCTGATGACATCAGGCTTCGTCACCATGATGTTATTCGAGTTCCTCCTTCCTAGGGCTCGTAAAATGTACTAGGATGGATTTTTCCAAAGGAAAAACTTACAGTACAAGCATATGCTATACCCTTCAATATTGTTTTTAAAAATAATTGGGGTACTCGCCAGAAATGGTGGGGGAAAATGGAACCAGATTGTAGTCGTGTTGGCAGTATGTTGCTTGGTATCTCTGGCTTTTTATTCATGTTTTTTCAAAGGCCGAAGTTTAACATCTGAGAGTCGCGCGAAATGGGCAGTTTTTGGGTGATGACGTGCCCAAATCTTACTAGATCGTGTTTTTATGAAGTGGTTTTCCTCCAGGCCAAAAGCGACGCGAAATGGGCGGTTTTGGTTTCCAAAACCTGCTGGTGGTAAATCGAACTGAGTTTTGACTTCAGGCTTTGACCATGGTTAAGCGCTTTAACTCCTTGCGTTAATTAGGGCTGGGTCCCACTAATATTATTTCTCCACCAACAATAAAACTAAGCTTTTTACTTCAACCACAGAGATTTCTAAAGAGCCATCGCGTTTTGTATAACCAATGTTTAACCTTAGCCAAAGGTTTTAATATTGGTTATTCACATAGGGCCTGATTATGACCTTCTTTGAAAACAGAATATAACACAGTCAATGAGCACCAAGAATATAAGCTCGCAGATAGTCAAATCGAAATTCCCCAGTATGGTCGCCAGAGATGTTAGCTCCCGAATTGGACCCCAGACTGAAAAGGGAAAAACAAGGTAACAACTAAACCACACTCAGCCTTGTAGCTAGCCCTACAAGGACAGGAGAGGGCTCTCTCCTTAAAAAATGGATATTCAACAAAACACAATAATGAGACTAATATTAGGCTAGATAAAATAATGGGAAAAGGGTTTTAATAAAATAAATGAATTTCAGGGATGTGTGGGATAAAATAGGACAATATGAAACTGGGAAATTGAATTAGGACACAGGGTATTTCATGGGGCAAGATAGGCAAGATATTTAGCAATTAAAGTTTAATAAGGATGGGATGGAAAGACTGGTGAGGAGCTGAAAAGGGCACAATGAATGGATCCTTTTCAAACAGAAGAAAAACACAGAGTATGAATGATTTCCCAAGGCAGGGCATGAAAATGGATCCTACCTTTCTATCTTGAAAGCATTCAAAAAGGAAATGTTTATGGATGAGAGGTGAAACATAACAGTTTACATATGAAACAAAGGAGAAAAACAAATGCTAAATCTCATACCACATGGATCCCACAAATCAGAGCTGCATCAATTTTTTAATTCCTTGTCAAACTGTACAGTGGAGCAAAGAGCTTTCTTCCACACTATTCCCCTACTACTGAGTTACAGACTTCAGACTGCTTTACAAATGATTTAAAATTACATTAAATACACCAGATTTGTGAGAACATAGATCCACAGAAAAAGGGAGCTATTTTGACAGCTGAAGAACTGAAAACTAATCATAGAAAAGAATTCCAACAATCTTCCCTAAAGAAGGAACAATATTACATTTGATTTACTTGGGCAGATTAACAATTTCGTTGTTGAATGATAAATAGGCGATTTGAGGAGAAAATCCATATCTTTATGCTACTGTAGAAATATTTGTTTTATTTATAGCTCTTGGCCTTTGACTGTCGTTTGCTTTCCGTTATTTGTTTGAGAAAACTGACATTTAATAAAATGTTGTTGAAACGAAATGGAATGAAATCATGCTTTCGTTGAAGGGAAAAAATTAATTTTGAATGGGAAAAATGGAAGGGAAGGAGGTGGGGACCATATTATAATCGCAATCGCAAGGCTGTGGGAGTGGACATAATATAATATAAACCACTGTAATATAATAAGTGGTAGTGCCATCGCAATCGGCGATCGGAGGGGTAGGGAGGATGTTATTTAAAACATGACCCAAAATCTTCTGATGTGATTAGGAATGGGGAGCGAGGGGAAAACCTTTGTAATAACGAAATAAAACAATATTGGCTTTAACAAAGGAAGTATCCCTTTTCATTATAAATGGACGGAAAATGTATGGTGGGCCCGAAATCAGAATCGGGATCGGAGGGGAGTGGAGTGAAAACGTCGATTAGAAAGGTCTGATGGGCTGTGGGCTGCCGGATCGGAGGGGGAAGATCAACGGCTTAGGGATAATCGGGAGCGGGCCATCGGCGAGAGTCAATCGAAGGGGGACAATTGGAAGCACCGATTGTGATGGAGCGATTGCATACGGGTCGTCCGATTGTTGATCGGATCAATGGTCGGGATATACATCAGAGGGGTTCCATCGGGGGATATACAATCGAGACAATCGCATCGGAAGTTTCGTGATGGGCTAATCGGGTGTGCTTATAAAATGTACTGATGCGATGGAAGGGGAAAGGACTTACATAATCGCATCGGATTTTTTGGCATGGGCCAATCAGAATGCACAATAGAAAGTCGCGATTGCGATGGAAAGGGACTTAAGGCGGCGGGGTTTTATAATATAACTTTGTTATCAAGTTTTATTATAAAGTTTCCATAGTATGGTGGGGAAGTGGTTATGTGTAAATCACATATGTGTTTTAAATGGTCTTATAATGCGATTTTGTAATCGGAGGGGGGAAAACAGGGATTTTTAAAAGAAAATATAAAATTTTAAACATAAAGTTTAAGGGAAAAAATGGGAAATAGGGGAAGTTTGAGGATATAGAGGACTTTTAATTCACTTAGGCATAAATTACAATCTAGAAGTCAGTTTTGAGAGTGTAGTATACCATTGGAAAGCTCTTTCCGGGCTCTTTTTGTTGGATCTACTTTGAAGATGATTTGGCACTGAACATGCTGCAAAAAACTTGTCTAAACGGCAGGGTGATGACTTTGTGGAGATGGCAGCTTCTGAATTGTGACTTATTACATATGATGACATAAAATTACATAATGAATGATAATAAAGGCAAAATATCATGTTTTATCCTCAAAACATGGTTTTGAGGTGAAAATTACATCAAACTGAATAAAATATTTCTGTGATCTTCCAGGTGTTGTGACTTTGAGTTTATTGACTTCCTCATGACCTTGATGATATTTATTGACACTTGACTCACTAATTTGACCACGATGAGACCCTAGAAACTAATGAGACTCATCCTATGACCAATTGACATGACTCACAAAGTGAAAATAACTCATGACTAGAGACCATAGAGAGGAGAATCAGCAAGTTTCACATGAGGGAAAATTGATGAGAAATCACTACCATCAATGAATCCATGACCTAGAGGAATGGTGACATTTATTTGGTATGAGACTCCTAATATGAAAATGCAAAAGAGTGGTTTTGATCACTGATGGCAGTATGACTAGACTGACACTAACATTTATTATACTTGGTGTACAAATTTGGATCATTCATGCTCCTATGAAAACCATGTTGTAAGAAGAATGAATCGATATTATCATACCATGACCTGGGCGTTTGTTTTAAACCATATAATGCCTTTTTCAACTGACAAACTCGATGTTCATGCCCTTCTTTGACAAACTCTTCAAGCTGGACTAAATAAATCTCTTCTTTTAAATCACGATTCAGAAATGCAGAATTAACATCTAACTAGTGTAGCTTCCACTGATATTTTGTAGCTAAAGAAATTAACATTCTAATGGTATTCAGTTTGGCTACAGGGGAAAAGGTTTCATCAAAGTCTATTCCCTCTTGCCGTGAGTAACCCTTTGCTACTAGTCTAGCTTTAAACTTGTCTATACTTTGATCTGCAGAAATTATATAACTAATGTGTTATATGTCCAAGATTATCCTAATCTTGCACTATTTTAACTTCATGCAAAATACATAATATATTCCACCATTGATCATTTGCATAAATTAAATCAAGATTGCAATGCACACATGAAACAATAAAAATTCACACACATTAACACAGTTGTTTAACAGGAAAGCCTGAAGCTAAAAACCCCAAATATTTGTATATAATATATGTCATATAGATCATGTAACAATCCTCATACAAAGCTGATCATATCAAGCTCTCAGTACAATACAATCGCTACACACTAATCTGGCCCGATCTTGAAATTCCATGCACCGATCTTTGCCACTTGCTAGCCTGCTTCTACTGCGCAATCCCTGCTGAAGAATGAATCTGAATGAACTCGAATTCACCAATATTAAACTGCACAATCCTCATTGGCATCTCCACTGAGTGTTGGATGCAATCAATGCATCACTATAGTCACAACTGATAGTCACACTTGCTCTTTCACCTATCTCTCCACTGGTCTCCACTAAAACTGCCATGCACTGTAGTTAAATGATGTATTCTTCAGTTGATTAATGAGTTATTATTTAGTGAATTAATTAACTAATTAATTCACACCACTCTCACTAGTGTATCAATCAGTTAGACTAGATACAACTAGCTCAACTGAGTCTAACTGAGTTAAACTAAATACAACTCCACCAACTACTTCTACAACTCTACCAAACTTTGTCACATGAGTTCTAACTGAAGTCCTCCATGCATTAGCTCCAGTAAACCCTTAGGAATAGTGTAATTCCTTCTATCAACTACTCTGCCACATCTTTGCACTTAACTGAAGTGCTCTAAGAGAATAAGATAATGTTTAGAGTCCAAATATTATTAAGAGCTAATAATATTTGACATATCTATTTTTAGACTGGCAATCTAAAAATAGATTCCACCCAATATTTCTAAAAATAGAAGTCCATATATTTTTCCAACTTGACCAACCATCCACAAATAGCATCTTGCAACTCATAGAATATGATAGACATGTCTAAAAATAGACATAGTCTAAAAACAGACTTCGCACCAAAAATAGCCTGCGGGCCCACTTAATGAAGGCGACTCTTTTCACTAAGCTCATCATCTTGTTGAATCTCAACACTCCCTCTCAAGAAGATAGGGATTATTTGCTACCTCGATCCTGTCTCTATGGTATTCGAATTTTCTCGTGGTGAGCGCCTTTGTCAGAATATCTGCATCCTGATCTTCCGTAGGAATGTAAGAAAGCAACATGATCTTCCGTTGCACACAATCTTTGATATGATGGTACCAGATGTCAATATGTTTAGATCTATCATGAAATACTGGATTAACCAAGAGTTTAATGCAACTCTGATTATCACAATATATCACAGTCGGATCTAAGTGAGAACCGAACAAACTGACCAGGATCTTCCTCATCCATATAGCCTCACATGCAGCCAAACTTGCTACCATGTACTCGGCCTCCACTAAACTGAGTGCCATGGATCTTTGTTTCCTGCTGTACCAAGAAATTGTTGTAGATATGATACTAAAAATCCCTCCAGATGTGCTATTTCTGTCCATTGGGCTTCCTGCCCAATCTACATCCGTGAAGCCATGCAGCTTCAACTCATCCAACTGTTTGTACCACAATCCATACCCAGATGTGCCCCTGAGATACCTCGGGACATTCTTGCCTACCTTCCAAAAGAGCTTGGTAGGCTTAACCATAGCTTGTGAAAGCTGGTTCACAACATAGCATATGTCCGGTCATGTATTGACTAAATACATGAGTGAACCAACCAACTGTCGATAAATAGTGGCATCCACTACCTCTGTTGATGTACCATCCTCTTTCCTCCAACCACCAGGAAGAGGAGTGTCGATAGGCTTGCAGCCTTGCATGTGAAACTTCTCTAGTATCTCCCGGGCATACTTGCCTTGAGACACAAACAGTCCACCCTTCCGCTGCCAAATTTCCAATCTTAGGAAATAATGAAGGAGGCCCAAGTCCTTCATCTCAAACTCCTTTGCAAGATCTGCCTTGCATGAGTGTATCAATAGTTCATCACCTGTTAGTATTAAATCATCTAAATAAAGTACAATGATCAAAAGCTTACCCTCCACCACAATCTGGTATAGGTTCGGATCTACCTCACTCTTGGGGAAACCAAGTCCAGTGAAATAACTGTCTATCCATGTGTACCAAGCACGAGGTGCTTGTTTCAGCTCATACAACACTCTTTTGAGCCTGCACACATGCAACTCGCTACTGAAGATTTTGAATCCTTCAAGCTGCTCAATTTACACCTTCTCCTCAATGACTCCGTTGAGGAACAAAATCTTCACATCCATTTGATGAATGTGCCAACCCATCTCCACTGAGAGAGCAAGGATGGTCCGTATGGAGGAATACCTTGCGACAGGTGCAAAGGTTTCTTCATAGTCGATCCCCTCGATCTGTGAGAAGCCCCGGGAAACAAATCTTACCTTATACTTCTCGATGCTCCCATCAGCAGCTTGCTTCACTTTGCAGATCCATCTCGAACCTACCACTGATTTCCCTTCCGACCTTGGGAAAATATCCCATGCACTATTTCTGACAATCGAATCATACTCTTCCACCATGGCATCTACCCATGCGGGATCCTCCACAGCTTCCTCGAAAGAGGATGGTTCCATCACGATACACTTGCTCATCAGAGTCATGTATCTAGTAAATCAGTCAGGTGACTGTCTCTGTCTGCGCTGTGATGTAGGGGCTCCTACATTCGGTGTTGCATCAAGATTCAGTCGCTCAACTTCTGTAGTGCATTTCCACCCTCTGATGTTTGGAGTTGCATGAGTGGTTTTTTCCACTCCATGAACCTCCTCTTGTGGTTGATCCACATCCTGAGGCTCATCTTTAGGAACAAGTGGCTCCTCCTCTGCATGTAAGTGTAGCTCCCTCTCAAGCGACAACTTCATGGCTTTCTCCTCATGAAATTTGATATCCCGTCGTACGACAGTCATCCGACTGTCTGGAAAATACACACGATAATTGTGGGGTGTTTCTGTGTGCCCCAAAAATATCCCAACCTCTGCAGTCGACTCCAACTTCTTCCTGGCATCTTTCGTCACATGAATGTAAACAGGTGAGCCAAAAATCTTTAAATGACAAATATCAGGCTTCTTACCAGAAAATGCCTCTTTGGGTGTACTCATGCTAAGTACTCTATGAGGACAATGGTTTTGCACATAAATCGCTGTGTTGCATGCCTCAGCCCACAAGTGTATGGGAAGGCCCTGATCATGCAACATCGCCCATGCAGCACCCACGATCGTTCTGTTCTTTCTCTCTGCGATCCCATTCTGCTGTGGGTTATGAGGTGCTATGAGTTCTCTTCAAATTACTTCTTTGCTGCAAAAGTCTTTGAATTCACCAGAGATGTATTCACCACCATTATTTCTCCTTAGAGCTTTCACCTGCTTCCCCGACTCTTTCTCAACCAGCGCCTTGAACTCACAAAACTTTGAGTATGTCTCTCTCTTCTTCTGTATGAAGAAGATCCAGCACTTACGAGAAAAGTCATCAACAAATATCACATAATACTTGTGCTTTGCTATTGAAGCAACCGATAAAGGTCCACACATGTCTGTGTGAATTCTCTCAAGGATCGTCATGGCGCGACTATCCTTCTCATGAAAAGTGGTCTTCACAAATTTTCCCAAAGTACATCCCTTGCACTGATCTGACTGCGCAAGTGTACCCTTGGGAAGCCCGGTAGAATTCTGCTGCAAAATTTTAAAAGTTCCATGGTGAAGATGGCAAAATCTCCTATGCCACAATTCTCCCTCATCCCGGCTTTCCACTCCTTCTACTTTTCCTACCATTGCTGCGCAGCCATCTACCTACAATTGATAAAGATTCCTAACTCGAATCCCTATCCTCTAGGTTTGACCCGTTGTTTTACTGCGCAGGAAGGATTTTCCCTCGCTAAAAACATCATAACCCTTTTCTTCCAACATCGCCACAAAGATTAGATTCTTATTCAATCCTGGAACATGCATGACATCCTTCAAGATGAAAGGTTTTCCAGACTCCCTCTCAAAGGAAATGGTCGCGATACCAGTCGCATTGTATCTACCATCATCGCCCATCTCGATGTGCACTCCAAGATCCTTTTCATCCAGATCACTAAACAAATATTTGTCTCCGGTCATATGGAAAGACGCACCACTATCAAGAAACCACACCAATCCCATCACACTTGAAACCAAGCATGCGATCAAAGAAAAATCCAGCTCAAACTGCGAGGCTAAGGCCTCTCCAGCTGCAAATCCAACAGCCTGCTTATTCTTCTTATTTTGTGGATAGTTAGTGGTGAAATGCCCGTGCTGGTGATAGTGAAAATACTTCACCTTGGACAAGTCCCGCTTCTTGCATTTAGCACCGGATTAAGAAGGATTTTTCTTCCCCTTCTCTTTCCTTGCTTTGGCATCCAAAGTGCAATTTTCTTCATCTTCATTCTTCGATGAAGATCCATCCCTAGTATCCCGCCTTATCTCCTCCTGCACAAGATCCGACCAAAGTCACTCCCATCCTGGCAGTTTCTCCCATCCATTGACAGAGTGATGCAGGGGCATTAGGATAAAAAAAATTCCATGCATTCTTTTTAGACTTAGGGGTTTTTAGTTTTCAAGAGAGTTAGGTTTTATGTAATGAATTTATTGGGTTTAATTAATTTTAATCAAATGTGGAGAGAATTTTAACTGCTCTCGAATGATTAGTTGGGCATATGAAGAGATGAGAGATTCGAAAAGACTGTAGAGTAGGAATGAGTTGGTATCAGTTTCCACAAATCTAGGGATTTAGTCTAGATTTAGGAAATCTGGAATTTTAAGAGTTTTGTTGAGTTGTTAACGGAACTGAACCAACTCATTATTAATGGGTATAAATGTAAGCCTATGGGAAGATAGGGAGAGCGGTTCAGAGACAGGGTAGTGAGGTAGAAGGGCCATCGAATTGAATATCTGGTCAAATAAGAGTTTGTAAGCAATTTCGTTTGTATATATGTGAAAGAAGTTGTTCCAGAATTATATGAATATTGTTTGAATTGAATTCTATGTGAATGGGCTTTGAATTTAAATAAGCCATTGTATGAGTATGAATGAATTAATTCTGTGCAAAAGGGGTTAAATTGTGATTCTGAATATGGTTGAAAAATTGATGATTAATTGTAGGTTAGTATCAATTTCGTGATTTAGAACAGAGAAGGATTACATACAAATCTATATAGACATATACATTGGGTGTATCGATCATTGGAAATATCGATTACACATGAGAAGGATTGAAATCGAGCTTTCAATTCTGGTATGATACTTGGGTATATTGGCCTTGAATTGCGATGATGGAGAAAATATGGAATGCACGTGATGGTGTTACACATTAATAGTTCGACCACAATGCTGTGAGTTCGGAGGTTGAAGACATTCCAATTACGAAATTGGACAAGCATAGGAACAGTGTAAAGGAACCGCGACCAGATTGGTTGGACAGAGACTTTTTGCAATCAAAGTTTGAGACTATAGTAGAGATTCCTGTTTGCCGAAGTAAGAAGTGGATTTGTTAAGTGAAAGGTGCAGAGGGTTTTCATAAACTTGTTTGAACATAGAATGAACCTGTTGAAAGGTGGAACAAAGTACAGTGGATGTAGAATTGTTATGTAGAGTTATACTCCATAGCTCGACGGAGTTTTCATTCTAATGTTCAGTTAGAATTGGAACCAGCATCAGTGGAACCCATAACGATCCGTGTAAAGGAAAAGTTCGGAATCGAAAGCAGAATTGAGGAGAGTTAAACTAGGTGGACTATAGAATGAAATGAACAATCAGTAAACGGGGTCAAGGGCGAAGTATGGAACCTTGAGTTAACGAAAGCGGAACAAGGAGCGATGTATAGAAGAGTGGTTTTGGAACAACAAACCGGTGGTCTCGCGCAGTTAAAAAAATTGTAAGCAGATTTTACTTTTGGAACGCGATATCATCCGTCGATGGACACGTGGAAAAAGTGGTAAGGCTAATACCACTTTTATCACGTAAATTCTGAGAATTAAGTTTTGCGCACTTTCATAACGCGATATTCGCCAGATCACTAAAGTTCGAGTGCAATGAATGTCCATCGTTACTACTTTTATTGCGATGGTTTTTTTATGTGTGTCAAAGTAATGAGGTTGAATTCAATGGATATGCATTGGTGGATATATGCATTTGGTTTCATAAGATGATCATTGGCTTTAATCCAAAGTTGATGATATCAAACATTCATATTGATATTTGATGAAGTCATATAATATGAACCGAATATATTTGAAGGGAAAAGTACAGCGGGAATAATGGTAATGTTTAGTGGCAAGAAATGGTGGTGGACCCAACATAAAGGATTTTGTAAGTTGTGGGTTATTATAATAATATGCTTTGGTATTATTATATGAGGAAAGGTGAGTGGCCATCATATTGAAATTTAGATTGAAGTCAAACCTTTGCATAAGCGAATGTTAAATGAAGGGTCATATGTATGATGATTGAGAGAATTATTTGGATTGAATTTTAAGTTTGAAATAGCTTCTGCTTATAGATGAAATCTGGGTTGTGGTTTTATAACCATGTATAAAAAGTTGAAGAAATCTTCCTTAAGGATTTAATTTATAAGCTTCCGCAATAAAAATAATTTTCCCAGATTTGAAATAATTTTGGGTTAAATTAGGAATGCATTTTTTTATGCATAAATAAGGAAAGAGAATGTGGGTTGGCAGGGTGAGCCTGCCATCAAGTGGTATCAGAGCTGGAATAGCTCTTTTTGAAATTTCAAGTTTTTTTTGAATGCATGTGTGATGAAATAAGATCAGTTTTTTGAAACTGATAAAGATTGCAGCATACAGAGATGCAGTGCAGGTGAGAGGAACAGCAAGATCACTCAGGGATCTTGGAAGGTGAGTTGATGAGCATTATTTAACTCTGGTTTGAAGAATTTTTTGCAGAATTCAGATTGCAGGCAATTGAATAAATCTCAGCAAAAGCAGATCACAGCTTTGAAAGCAGTGATGAAAGAGTCCAACAGAGGATTCTAAAGTGAAGCAGAAAGTGTGGCAGAACCTTGAGGAAATTCAACAGAGGTTGAATGAGTTCTAAAAGTTTTAGAGTGAAGCCTAGAGAGAGTAGAAGAGAGTGCTCAGAAGGTTCCAGCAGATAGGGGACCAGTACTTTCCAAAAGACCAGATCTGGAGGAAGGGGTTAGTGAGGTAAGTGGCAGCAGGAGAGCTTGTTGTTGTAGATGCTTGGTGCAGCTCGTGAGTGAAGAAATCATGGAGAAAAAGATGACTACTGATAGTCATAGAAGAGGTAGCAGAGGTTTAGAGAGAGGCCACAACAGAAAAGGGGAAGAAGATGCCAGGACAAATGGCATGAGGAAGAAATTGACTGATGCAGAATATTGGAAAGAGGTAGCTGAGATCAGAGAACAATTTAACAAACTGAAGATAATGATAGAGGAAAGCCAGAAAGTTGGTTGGCTCATGAAGAAGACAGTAAAGTGGCCAAGGCTACAACAGAGAAGAGAACAGCAAGAGAACATGCAGTTAGCAGAAAAGATGAGAAGGCTTGAACAGAGGATGGATGTACAGTTGGGATGTGTAGAACTCAGAGCAGCTGAGTTGAGAAAATAAGTTGTTGTTTGTGAAGCAGAACAGAGTACAGGTTTTGTAGAGGAGGATGAGCAATCTTGTGAAGTTGTCACAAGTATGAAGAAGTATCTCTCAGAAAATGAATACTCTGAAGAAAAATACAATGTTGGAGAATGTCTCTTGACTGAAGGAGGAAGTGATGCATTTATGATGGAAACTGTTGCAACACAGGAAGACATTCTTGTGAATGAAGAAGGAGAGGATCAGTTTAAATAACTGATATGTGAAACACCAGTTGAGGCTGTTGAAGCTTGTGGTTTACAAACAGAAAGTTTGTGTATGAATGCAGGGATAGTAAATGATGATGAAATACTTCAGCAATGCCACAAAGAAATTGCATTGTTGGAATATTTGTTGGAGAATTCAGAGTATGAAAAGGAGATTGCAGAAGGTAGAGTTCACTATAGTGAACAAGAAAACATCATGGAGACAGATGGTGTGAATGAAATACTTGGTGACAGTCTTGGGAATTCTTCAGAGAATTCTTTGGGAAAAATGAATCAACACACTGATGTGTTGATAGAGAAGGAAGGAATTTCAAGACAGCATACTGAAATTCTGGCATAGGAAAGGAAGGCACTGACGCCTTATGATTTTTGTTTTAATAATTATTTTATGGATGCATATTTTGTTGATGTCGAAGAAAATTTGACACCATTGGATAGTCAAATAAAGGAGGAGGAAAATTTTGTGGAAGACTTTAATCCATGGAATGAAGAAATTGGATCGTTGGAGATTATGCTAAACAACCAGGATTCAATGCAGGAAGGAGAACCTCAATTTCAAAATTGGGGATTGCAGAATGTGAATATGCAAAGGAATGAAGACAGTGAGGACTTTCTGAGTCTTGGAAGAGACTTAGGATTGCTGAGAAAAGAATTGGTGACTGAATCATCAAGTGAGACCATTGGGTCTTATGATTTTGAAACTGACAATTTGGCTGTGTTGACAGGTATTATAGAAGACAATCCATCTTTTGGAGTTGTCTTGGATACAGGTGAACTGTTGCAGAAGAAGGAAGGTGAGGCAACCATGTCTCATGTGAAGGAACTTGTTATTACTGTTGATGACAAGGAAGAGTTGGCTTGTCTGAATAGCCAAGAGAAGAATGGAGGATAGACTTTTGGGACTGCTACAGTAGTAGAGAATCAAAATTTTATTTTGATGGAAGATGAGGACACAGTACTTGAATAACTTGATTTGATTGCCAGAATCAATTAAGGGGATGAAGGACAATTACTGAAGATTGCCAAGGAAGAAGAAGAATAATATGTGTTGAGCCTCAAAATTGTGCTTTATTTCATCTTAATTTACCTCATTTTCCTTTGTCCATTGCTATCCTAGACCCAATTGATCAATGAATTTAGTTAAAATTACTTCTAGAATGATTTACATGACTGACTTGCTAAGTTTTGTGATTTTTTCCATTGTAAAGCATTTTGACCGGAACTAGCTGCAGAATGCAGACATTCCGTAGCTAACCGGCGATTCTGCAGCTGTCTTCACGTTTGAGTATGTTCCAGGTGGCCTCTCAAGAAAAACTGCATATGGGCATAATCCACATCATGTCTACATTGTTCGTTGCTCACCATGAAGGAAGAAACGGATTCTGGGTATGGTTTTGGTACGTGGGAACACATTTAGGAAGGCAGACTTCTATTAGGACTGTCTCAGTCCAGATGTCCGTTTCCTTTTTACATTGCCACTTCAAGAGTCCTAATGTGATTCCGATAAGGAAAGACAATGATCCTGAAATTGTTGCAAGTCTTGTTGTGTGCATTTGTTATATAAACACTTGGGAAACCGAGAGCTAGGCTAGATTTTGTTCTAGATTTTGCTTGGATTTTGTGCTACATTTCTGAAGACGTAGAGTGCTCTGTTCAAGTTATTTCACTTTTAATGAAGCAGACAGTGTTGTTTTGAAAGCGTTGATTTGATTTGGAGTTAGATTCCGTCAGGTGGTAGAGGGCCCCTGCCTCTTGCACGGATTTATTTGCGTAATTTAGATAAGTATTCTAGTTGCCTTTACGTTTTTGAATTTGAATTAGTAGTTGTTTTCATTAGCTACTATAGTTATACTCATTCTAACTCTTCCAAAAGAAGAAGCTCTTCCAAAATATTATAATGATGAATGGGAAATGGCTATAGTATTGTAGGATTTAATTGTAATCTCTTTTATTCACCATCACAGTTATACTTATGCTCAATACTCTTCCACAAGAAGAAACTCTTCCAAGAAATCTTTATATTGTCTTAAGCATGATTGTGATCTTGAACGTTTTAGTTGTGTGTTTTCACTAAGTACCATCGTTGTTCTTGCTCTTAAACGCTTGTCCAAAATATCATAATGACGAGTGGGAGATGGCTATGATATCTTAGTTTTTCATTGCTTTCAGTCTTTATGCTTGCATTTGCACTCAATTACACAATCAGGATTGTTCTAAAAACTCTTCCAAAAGAAGGAACTCTTCCAAAATACCAATCATGATGGACAAACAGACTGTATAATTCCATAGAATAATGCATGATAGCATAGTTAGGATACTCCGGAGTTTAATTGCACTTAACTCATGCTCAGTTGTTCAGTTTGATAATGACTTGTAGTTCAACCTTGTTTTAGATTAGTGACATTTTAAGTTCAGTTTTAGTTCAACTCATTGCATTTTCACTTCACATTCAGACTGTCATTCACTGCACATTAGATTACTTCAGTTGTTAAACTTAACAAAACAGCCTTCATTATTCACAAACCTCTTCTTGTTCTAAAATCTATAATTGCTTCATAACTACATGAGCAGAAGACAATATCATTTTAAGGCCTGAAGTACCTCTGCAATTTCCTTATCACTTCATAAACAGAGCCCTCCCTCAAAAGACTACTTTGAAAAGAAATCAATAACTATTGAGTAAGATTTTGTGACATTCAATTAAATTGCAGAATAGAGTTAGGAACTAGTCCTAGAATAGAAGATCTTATGATGGTATAAATGTTTTATTCCAAATTTGCTTCAACAAATCTCTAATCAAGGATGAAATGTTGCATCATTATAAGTTAGTTGTTTAAACTATTTAGTTAGGAGGATTTGCATATTTAGTTGATCATTTCTCAAGTTGAGTTTATGTTTTGAATCATTTGTTTAAAAGTCATTATCAAGCTTTGTTTTTGCTTAATCATAGTTTATATTTGATTCTGTTTCAGTGTTTGCACTTGCATTTGTCATTTGTCATCAACCAATTAGGCTTCACTCCGTTTTTAATCACCAGCTCCTTTCCATTAGCTTTCTAGTCATCTTTCTTGTGAACATAAAACCACCAAAAGACCAAAAACATCATAAATCATCACAAAAGACCAAAAACATCACAAAACACTACACACAATGCATTAAGAAACAAACACCTAGGTACATACAGTACGCTTCACTTCAGCAGTTTACCAACCCTGGTTGACAATTAAATGAGCTTAATTTAGGAGACTAGATTGAGACCAAACATTTTGGCGCCGTTGCCGGGGAAGTGAAAACTAGGTAACCTTTGTTTCTTAGCATCCAAAAACAATTATATGCATAGGGAGAGAGATTCAAGGGGAAGTTTATAAGCAGCAGAGGCAGAAGTTTGATTTCTAGAACACCACTTGTTTCATCTAGATCCAGAGTTAGTACACCTTCAACTCAATCCCATATTCCATCCTCTCCTGATCCTAGACTTCTAGAAGATCTAAGGTCAACTATTCCATTAGAGAAACCTTCCACTTCATCCACTGAACCTGCCATAGAAGAATATTTAAAAACTCCCATTAGGGACACAAACCTTTCCACTTCCACAAGAGAGTCAACCATGGCAGAAGAAGGAGGAGGAGGAGTTTTTAATGGAGAAAACACACTATTTGGAGGTAGAGGTAGAGGTAGAGGAGAAGGAGGTATAGGTGCAAATGGAGGAAGAGGTAGAATAGGAAGCTCTTTTGGGTTCCCTATAATTGATGAAGAAACCAATACAACCATGAAAAATATTTCACCCTCTGTCCTTCCAAACTTCTATGGACTTAAAACTGAAGATCCTGAAACCTTCTTATTCGAATTTGAAGTGTTATGTAGAACTTATGACTACTTACAAGATGCTCAAAAACTGAAATTATTTCCTTCAACTTTGAAGGGAGCAGCATTGAAGTGGTTTATGAGTCTGATCAGCAGTTCTATTAGAACATGGGAAGACATGAAACAAGCATTTCTAGAGATATATTTGGATTATTGTATGCCGGTTAATCATAAGGAAGAAGTGTTCAAGATGTTACAAAAAGAAGATGAAAATTTGGAAGATTTGTTGGAGAGATTTAATTACAACATAAAAAGGGCAAAAATGGAAAACCTAGATCAAGACACCTTAAAATCTCTTTTGTTGAAAACAATTAGGGATGAATGGTTGGATGTCCTTAACATGATGGGAAAAGGGGATATATCACAGCTCACATTACCTGAAATATCTGAGTTATGTATCAACCTTTCAAGAGGGAAATCTAAAACTGTCAAAGGTCCAAGAGATCCTGCTCTTGCAAGGGCAAGTAAGTCTGCTTCTGGGACAGTAAGTAGATCAGAAATAGGTCACATGCTTGATGATTTTAAATCTGACATCTTAGGGAGTCTTAGTGAAAAAATAGACACCCTCAAGATACAAAACAAGCAAAAGGCTGAATCTGATGCCTTGGCAATATTTTGTCCCAAATGTAGAAAGAAACATGCCTTGAGAGAGTGTCCTTTGGATGTAAAAGTTGTAGAAACCTGTGTTATTTGTTCTGAAAAACATGAAACCAAGAATTGTCCTTCTCTTCCTGGTCTCAAAGCTGTCTTTCAGGAAGAAACTCCTACAGATTCCACAGAGTCTCTCAATTTTGTATCTAGAAGACCTTGGCGGGGACCTCAAACACAAGGATTCCATGATCAAATGTATAATCAACCTCCACCTTGGAATTCTTGGCAGCAACCTTGGCCCCAATTTCAAAATCAATCTCAATATTGGGCACAAGGAACACAAAGTCCCTATGGAAGATACTCTCCATACTATCAATATCCACCATACTCACATTTTTATCCTCAAAATCCTCAACAAAATTTTCCTCAAAATCTTCAACAAAATTTTCAACAAAGTCCTCAACAACATCATCAGAACCAACCACATCAAAATCAACCACTCCCATTACCATTTCCTCAAAAATCAAATCAATTTCCTGCTCAACCCATACCAAACCCCAATAATAAAAATCCTCATAATACATACATGATAGAAGGCCAACAGTTTCCAACTTATTTAATTACTCCTCTAGACCTTAGTGATGTTCAACTTAGGTCTGGAAGGATACTTGAAAAGAAGAAACCTTCTGTGATCATACAAGAACAAGATAATTCTGAGGAAGACTCCCTACGGGTGAATAAAAGTCTTGAGGAAGACACATCCTTTCAAGACCCACACATTGAAAAACTAAAACAAAAAGATCCAATAAATCCAACTCCTGTATCAGAGCAACCATCCACATCTACTTCTATACCTCCCTTTCCGGAAAGATTACAAATTGATAGAGGTGTAGAAAAACAAATCATGGTGCCTAATTATGATTTCTTAGATGGATTGAGAAATGTTTGCATTAAAATTCCATTATTGCAAGCCATCAAGGAAATCCCAATTTTAGCCAAAACAATAAAGGAGTTGAGTATGAAGACAACAAGAAAAAGAATAAGAGAAACCAAGAAAATTCAACTGGTAGGACAAATAGCAGACATTATGATGGACAAGATTGCTATTCCAAAGTATCTTGACCCAGGAAATCCAGTTGTCAAAATTCACATCAATGGAATTGAAATTCAAAACACACTCATTGATTTAGGAGCAGCAATAAATATCATGAGTAGACAAATCATGGACAAACTAAAACTTCATAATCTTCTCTTTACACCCACACTATTAAAACTAGCAGATAGATCTGTGATCAAACCAGATGGGGTAATAGAAGACATTCCAGTGTCCCTAGACTCTTGGGAATACCCTGTGGATTTCATGATCCTAACTCCTAAGAATAATCTAGGAGGCCATCCTGTTATATTAGGAAGACCTTGGTTGGCTACAGCTGATGCTTTTATTAGTTGTAGGTCCGGTGATATGTATATTTCTGATGGTAGTTCAACTAATAAATTCACTTTATATCCTCCAGCTAGGACAATTACAGATCTAGATGACACTCAATGGATAGAGGATGAAGAATATTTACAACCACTCTTCACAATTTCAGAAATTAGTGAAGATAATCAAATTCTGAATACTGTAGAAAACTTTGAATCTTCTCCAGAATACAAACATGAATCATTTCACGAGGGATCCAATATTGAATTTTTGTCATCTAGGCAGATGTCTCTTCATTCTATGGACAAATTTGGCAGCTCTACAAGTGAAATTTTTCCAGGCAAAACTTTGAACATAAATAAGAACCTAGAAAAATCTTAACAAGAAGAGTTAGTCAAAGTATTACAGAGACATTCTTCTGCATATGCATGGGAATACACTGACATGAAAGGGATAAGCCCCAAGACTTGTACTCATCACATCTATACAGAGGCAAATTGCAAACCAATCAGACAACCTCAAAGACGGATGAATCCAAATCTTAGGGAAATTGTTAAAGAGGAATTGCAAAAATTGTTAAATGTTAATTTCATCTATCCTATTTTAGATAGTCAGTGGGTTTCTCCTTTGGTAATTGTGCCAAAGAAAAATGGAAAATGGAGGGTGTGTGTTGACTACCGAGAACTAAATAAAGCTACTCTTAAAGACCATTTTCCCTTACCTTTCATAGATCAAGTATTAGATACATTAGTTGGCAAAAAGTACTTCTCATTCCTAGATGGGTTTAGTGGTTACAATCAAATCCATGTAGCACTTGAAGACCAAGACAAAACCACATTCACCTGTCCCTGGGGTACCTATGCTTACCGAGTATTGTCATTTGGATTATGCAATGCACCTGCAACATTCCAAAGGGCAGTATTAGGAATTTTTTCGGATCTAATACATGACTGTGTAGAGGTGTACATGGATGATTTCACAGTTTATGGGAATACATTTGAAGAGGCTTTAGAAAACTTGGAAAAAGTCTTAAAAAGATGTCAAGAAGCAAACCTTTCACTTAGTCATGAAAATTTTTTTATGATGTTTACTGAAGGTATTGTTTTAGGGCACCACATTTCAGGGGATGGGATTAGAGTTGATGAGGCAAAAGTTGAAGTCATTTCTAACCTATCCATTCCAAGTTGTCAAAGAGATGTTAGAAGCTTTCTAGGATTTACAGGGTATTATTGGAGATTTATAGAAAACTTCACCAAAATAGCATCTCCACTCTTCAAATTACTCACCAAAGATTGTGAATTCAAGTGGACTTTTGATTGCCAGTTAGCTTTTGAAACCCTGAAAACCAAAATTTCTGAAGCACCTATATTAAGGGGACCTAACTGGAAGTTACCTTTTCATATCTCGACAGATGCTTTCGATACAGCTCTAGGAGCAGTATTGGGACAAAAATATTTAATTCCCTATGCCATCTATTATATCAGTAAAAATTTGACTCCTGCAGAGTTAAACTATACTGTAACTGAAAAAGAGTTTTTAGCCGTTGTTCATGCCATAAACAAATTTAGACACTATATAACAGGCTATGAAACTTTTGTTCACACTGATCATTCTGCAATTAGATACTTAATGAACAAATCAATCACTAATGGCAGAGTTATAAGATGGTTATTGCTCTTACAAGAATTCAACATTACCATTCTAGATAGGCCTGGAAAACAAAACACAGTAGCCGATTTCCTATCTAGACTCCAAAATATCAAAGATGACACTCCAGTTGAAGATCAATTTCCTGATGAATATCTTTTTGCAATTTCTACTCAAACTCCATGGTTTGTTGATATTGCTAATTATTTAGTTTCAGAAAAATTTCCTTCAATTATGAATGCAAGGGATAAAATAAAAATCATTTGTGATAGTGCAAAATATTCATGGGTTGCTAATGAGTTGTACAAGACAGGTCCAGATTTGATCATTAGAAGGTGTGTTCGTGAAGATGAGATGCCTGAGATTCTCAAGGCATGTCATGACGAACCTTGTGGCAGACACTTTGCAGATAAGAGGACAACCTATAAGATCCTTAATCTAGGATATTATTGGCCATCCTTGTTTAAAGATGCTAAGGAGTATGTCAAAAGGTGTGACAGTTTCCAAAGGGTAGGGAAACCTTCTCCTTCAGGTGAGATGCCATTACAACCTCAGGTACACATTGAACCTTTTGAAAAATGGGATTTGGATTTTGTAGGACTCATTAGTCCTCCATCAAGACAAAAGAAATATATATTAGTTTGCACTGATTATGTTACTAAGTGGGTAGAAGCTAAACCATTACTTGTTGCTAATGAATCATCTGTAGTTACTTTTATTTTTGAGGATATTTTTACTCGTTTTGGTGTCCCAAGGAAAATTGTTACAGATCAAGGAGCTCAATTTACATCAAGGCTAGTGGAGCAAATGATGGAGAGGTACAAAATCAGGCATAGAAAATCTACTCCTTATCATCCACAAGCAAATGGTCAAGTGGAATCTACTAATAAGATCATTGAAGGAATCCTAACAAAGACTGTTCATTTACATAGAAGAGATTGGGTAGATAGGCTTCCTGAAGCCTTGTGGGCCTATAGAACTACATGGAGAAACACAACAGGCCATACTCCTTATGAACTTGTTTATGGAAAGCAAGTTTTATTTCCCATAGAGTTCCAGATTCAAACTTTCAAAATGGCAGTTCAGCTAGGACTTGATTTAACGGAGGCACAAAAGCATAGACTGGAGCAAATTAATGAATTAGATGAGATCAGACAAGATGCAGTTCAGAAAACAAGTCTAGTCCAACAAAGAAAGGGCTAGATGGCAGACAAGCATACGAAAGAGAGCAAATTCAGCAGAGTGATAGGCCTTTGTTTGATTCAAAAATTCAAGGATTTTCAAGGTAATGCACATACTTGCTTGGGCCATAAGGAAATTGTTGAAATTTTGATAATGGGGCAAGAAACTGAATTATAGATGAAGAAGAGGTCACTTTTCTCGTGAAATGGTCATGGATGAAGTTGTATCACAAACCACTCTCAAGAGAAGAATTTGTCAAGAAGTCCAAAGAAAGTTAGTGATGGAAGCATGAAGAAGAATTCCTTCTTCATCAACTATTTAAATTTTCTGGGTATTTTAAAAAAGAAAAAAAAGAAGAAGGTATAAACATGAAAACCAATCATTGATTGGCATGTTTATACAGAAAATATAGGGTGAAAATCAGAGTCTCTCTGACACTCTAACTTTTCCATTTTGTTTTTTACAAGCAGCTGTTACAAAATCATAAGTTCATATCCATAGTGCTTATGATCCATCTCATTTCATTTCACTTCATTCACTTATCCATCCATATTCCATTTCATTCATTCATATTCTACTTCATTCCATGTTTCATTCATCTCATTCCATATTCCATCCATCTCATTTTCATGTCAAGATTTAAAGTTTGATGTCTTGCTGTAAATGAATAAAACATGTCATGGATTGCAGGGCAGTTCTCATGTTCTTCCACTCCATTTCATAAACTGAATCCATTCCATTTCATCATCCACTTCATACATATCATGTCTCATCATCCATATTCATTCATACCATATAACATTTCACCTATATTCCCAAACCACTCCATTCCATGATCAAAATGCTCTACAGGTACATTCTGTAGCTTAATAGACATTCTGCAGCTGTTCATCCTTTCCGCAGCTAGCCAGACATTCTGCAGCTACAAATCCTGAAGGCATTAGTCAGTAGACATTAGAATTGCAACAAAATGATCCATTGTATCCATGAATAAAAAGCATCAAGAAGGATTATGAAGACTCTTCCAAAGGTGAACAAAGAAGACAAAGACTACAAAAATCAAATGAAAAGCAGAGGTAACAAGTTTAGATTATAATGGCATTTCATAAATTTTAGCATAGTTTTAGTTATGAATTGTTCGAAAATGTTGTTTTAATTATTTTTATTGATCAAGACCAATAAACCCTCCACAGACTTTGGATTAAAATCTCTCATTTCAAATTCCATATCCGACATCATTTAAGCGGTTAAAATGGCCGAGGTGTTTGAATTCTTCACGTCACTTAACCAAATCATTCAATGATGATTCTCTTTTCTGTTGTAAAAATCTTCGCCGTCTTTTCAATCATTAATTCGTTTCCTCCACCTCACTCCATTACCCCATTCTATGACTACTTCCATCACTCCATTCTGTAGCCGGCACTTCATTCCGCAAACAGAGATATTCTTATCATTGTGAGCAGAGAAAAAAGGGTATATCAGTTTGAATCACCGTGGGCAGAGATTGAGCATTATCATTGGAAACGCAGAGGTATAGCAGCGTGAGAATTTGAAGCCATTTGTTACCGTGGGCAGACAAAGTATCACCGTGGGCAGAGATTGAGCATTATCACTGTAAACGCAGAGGTATAGCAGTGAAGAATTTGAAGTCATTTGTCACCGGGAGACAGAGGTATAGCATTGAAGAATTTGAAGCCATTTGTTACCAAGAGACAGAGATATAGCAGTATGGGAATTTGAAGCTATTTGCCACCGAGAGACAGAGGTATAGTAGTTTGGGAAATTTGAAGCCATTTGTCACTGTCAAACAGAGGCATATCAGTCCAAAGTTCAATTGTCAACAGAGGCATATCAGTCAGAAGTTTTGAAGCTGTTTTCATTGTCAACCAGAGGTATATCAGCTCGAAGTTTGAAGTTGTTGTCACTGTCAATCAGAGGTATGTCATTCCGAAGTTTGAAGCCATTGTCATTAAGAACTTGAAGCCATTTCAATTCGAAGGTGAAAGTTATTGTTTCTGTGGGTAGAAGAGTGTTAATCTGAACATTGAAGAAACAATTATGGGTTTTATTGTAAGAACTGAACCAGTGGGTTCAAAATACTTAGAAGGCTACCCTCAATGTAAAGAAATGTTGCAACAGATAGGATGGCTTCAATTTTTGGAGAAATTTAATGGCTTCCACAAGGAAGTCACTAAAACATTTGCAAGATCATTTCAAGGAACCGAAGTTGAAGTGGGAGATGTCAAATTTACTGTCACTGAAGTTTTCATTGCAGAGGCTACAGGGTTGCTCAGAACTGGAGAGAGATGGTTCAAAAACAGAGAATTCCACAATGAATCCTGGAAGAAAATTCTAAAATCACCAGGTATGGATGTCACTGTATTTAAGAAAGGAATTCCAAGTTCTGCATTGAAAAATAAATGGAGAAACATACTACTTCTTCTGCAAAAAATTATTACATGTGAGGGTAGATATGGCACATTTTGTATCTACCACATTAGACTGATAATGCATTTTCTGGCGGAAGACTTAAACCTACCTTATTTCTTACTTCAAAGTTTGAAAAAGATGGCTTCCTGTGTTCAAAGAAGGGTTCAATTTTTAGAGACAACTTTATATCATCATGGTTTGGTTAAAATTTTGGTTGAACATCATTTAGCCAAAACAAATGATACATGGGACAATTTCTTGATAAGAAATCATTTTGAAGAGCCAAAAGAACCCTCACTGGAACCACAGCCTACAAGAAGAAGTAGACAATGGAGAGCCTCAAAAGTTGAAATCGACAAAATAGTCCAAGAAAGTAGTGAGGAAATCATCTCAAAGAAGTTGACTCAAATCAAGAGACAACTTAAGAAAGAAAAGGTAATCAGGAAATCTGCCATGGAGAAAGGAGAGGGATATTCTCAGCCAAGAAGAAGCCACAGACTAAAGGGGAAACTAAAGAAAACTCAAATCAAACAAACAGGGGTGATTAATATAGAAGATGAGGAAACATCCATTGAAGAAGATGATGAAGAGGATTTTAATGAAGGAACCCCTGAAATTGACCCTGCTCAACAAGAAATTTATGACTATGTGGAAAATTTGGAAAGGAGAGCTTCAGAAAGCAGAGAGAGAACCCCTAGTCCTCCACTGTCTGAAATATATGTATTAAGAAGGGATAGGTATGAGTTGGAAATACTTAATAGACACATCAAAAATGAGAATGAAATTCTCAAAGATCAAGTCAAGCTCAAAACTAATATGAACTCAACCTTATCCCTACATATAGACAAAGTGGAAAGGACCAATGAAAAGTTGAAGCAAAGGAACAAGAAGCTAATCAGGGCACTTACCAACCTAAGGTTCAAACTTGTTATCAGAAAACCCAGAAGATCTTTAGCTTCCAGACAAAGAAGAAGGAGAGGATTAGATTTTCTTGCAGAAGCCTCTGAGTTCATAGGATAATTTGCATGAGGACATGCAAGGAGACAGCAGTGGGGGTATGTTGAGCCTCAAAATTGTGCTTTCTTTCATTCCATTTTACCTCATTTTCCTTTTTCCATTTCTATCCTAGACCCAATTGATCAATGAATATAGTTAAAATTACTTCTAGAATGATTTACATGACTGACTTGCTAAGTTTTGTGATTTTTGCCATTGTAAAGCATTTTGACCGGAACTAGCTGCAGAATGCAGACATTCCATAGCTAACCGGCGATTCTGCAGCTGTCTTCACGTTTGAGTATGTTCCAGGTGGCCTCTCAAGAAAAACTGCATATGGGCATATTCCACGTCATGTCTACATGGTTCGTTGCTCACCATGAAGGAAGAAACGGATTCTGGGTATGGTTTTGGTACGTGGGAACACATTTAGGAAGGCAGACTTCTATTAGGACTGTCTCAGTCCAGATGTCCGTTTCCTTTTTACGTTGCCACTTCAAGAGTCCTAATGTGATTCCGATAAGGAAAGACAATGTTCCTGAAATTGTTGCAAGTCTTGTTATTTACATTTTTTATATAAACACTTGGGAAACCGAGAGCTAGGCTAGATTTTGTTCTAGATTTTGCTTAGATTTTGTGCTACATTTCTGAAGACGCAGAGTGCTCTGTTCAAGTTATTTCACTTTTAATGAAGCAGACAGTGTTGTTTTGAAAGCGTTGATTTGATTTGGAGTTAGATTCCGTCAGGTGGTAGAGGGCCCCTGCCTCTTGCACAGATTTATTTGCGTAATTTAGATAATTATTCTAGCTGCCTTTACATTTTTGAAGTTGAATTTGTAGTTGTTTTCATTAGCTACTATAGTTATACTCATTCTAACTCTTCCACAAGAAGAAGCTCTTCCAAAAGATTATAATGATGAATGGGAAATGGCTATAGTATTGTAGGATTTAATTGTAATCTCTTTTATTCACCATCAAAGTTATACTTATGCTCAATACTCTTCCACAAGAAGAAACTCTTCCAAGAAATCTTTATACTGTCTTAAGCATGATTGTGATCTTGAACGCTTTAGTTGTGTGTTTTCACTAAGTACCATCGTTTTTCTTGCTCTTAAACGCTTGTCCAAAATATCATAATAACGAGTGGGAGATGGCTATGATATCTTAGTTTTTCATTGCTTTCAGTATTTATGTTTGCATTTGCATTCAATTACACAGTCAGGATTGTTCTAAAAACTCTTCCAAAAGAAGGAACTCTTCCAAAATACCAATCATGATGGACAAACAGACTGTATAATTCCATATAATAATGCATGATAGCTTAGTTAGGATGCTCCGGAGTTTAATTGCACTTCACTCATGTTCAGTTGTTTTGCTTTAAGTTTGATAATGACTTGTAGTTTAACACTGTTTTAGGCTAGTGACATTTTAGGTTTGGTTGTAGTTCAACTCATTGCATTTGCACTTCACATTCAGACTGTCATTCACTGCACATTAGATTACTTCAGTTGTTAAAATTAACAAAACAGCCTTCATTATTCACAAACCTCTTCTTGTTCTAAAATCTATAATTGCTTCATAACTACATGAACAGAAGACAATATCATTTTAAGGCCTGAAGTACCTCTGCAATGTCCTTATCACTTCATAAACAGAGCCCTCCCTCAAAAGACTACTTTGAAAAGAAATCAATAAATCTTGAGTAAGGTTTTGTGACATTCAATTAAATTGCAGAATAGAGTTAGGAACTAGTCCTAGAATAGAAGATCTTATGATGGTATAAATGTTTTATTCCAAATTTGCTTCAACAAATCTCTAATCAAGGATGAAATGTTGCATCATTATAAGCTAGTTGTTTAAACTGTTTAGTTAGGAGGATTTGCATATTTAGTTGATCATTTCTCAAGTTGAGTTTATGTTTTGAATCATTTGTTTAAAAGTCATTATCAAGCTTTGTTTTTGCTTAATCATAGTTTAGATTTGATTCTGTTTCAGTGTTTGTACTTGCATTTGTCATTTGTCATCAACCAATTAGGCTTCACTCCGTTTTTAATCACCAGCTCCTTTCCATTAGCTTTCTAGTCATCTTTCTTGTGAACATAAAACCACCAAAAGACCAAAAACATCATAAATCATCACAAAAGACCAAAAACATCACAAAACACTACACACAATGCATTAAGAAACAAACACCTAGGTACATACAGTACGCTTCACTTCAGCAGTTTACCAACCCTGGTTGACAATTAAATGAGCTTAATTTAGGAGACTAGATTGAGACCAAACATTACGTGAAGATAGATATCACCAACACAGAGCACAAGGCGTGAAGACAAACATTGAAGGATAGATGTCACGTGCCACGACAAAAGCATTGGACAGAGGTAGGATATCTGTCCCAATCCATATTTCATTTATGAGCTATGAATTCAGGAGTCTATCATGTTACCTTGTTGCTAGACCCACCCTATGGCTAGAGGGATTGCCTCTGTCCGCAGAGGAGATTTTCCTGCACAACAGAGGGACTACTGGATTTACAAAATCCCGCTATGGAAGCTTAAAAAACTAGTACTGGGGAGAGGGCCTAAGGGATAAATGTTATGGAAAGGGGGAAAAGGAAACTAATGAGATGGACATCATAAGTTCTAATATGTCGAGATATCTAAGAGCATATCGGATGGCACAGATCACAATAAGAGGCGTCGCAAATGATAGTGGGGAAAGGAGTTTCGAAAGGGCCCTCGGGAATAGAGCGGTCCACCAAAGGAGTTAGAAAGGCTCATAAGAGCCCATCCCAATCAAAGAAATGAAATATTTCCAATGGAGAGGAGGACACAACCCCGAAGAATGATTCGGATGGTGAATTACATGTTGTGATGGAACGATTGTTTCAAGAAGGGTCAGTGGCCTTGATGAAAGGTAATATTATTCCCCAAATTCCAAGTAGAATTTGTCCTAACCTTCTTGTGGTACTCTATCACCCCCCCCCCCCCCTTGGATAATTTTTTTATAAAGTTGTGAAGATCGAGTAAAATACATAATATTCAGTCTAAAGTGCAGGTAAACACTAGCAGTAGTATTAGCAGAGGAATTTATCAACCAAGAAATAGAGGATTTGTACTACTTCTACATACACAGACAAAAATGGCAAGATCGTTCACTAGATATCCTGAGTTTTCAGTCAAAGGGAATGATGATGTGGAACAACATTGGTATTTGTGTGAGGCAATCTGGAGGGCTCACCAAACACTAGACGTTGTTAAGTTAATTGAGTTCTAGACTACGCTCCAAGAGAGATCACTACGGTGGTTTATTAAATGGTCAGAAGTACATCCAAATAAATCTGTAGATGATGTAAAGAGGAAATTTGTGCAAGAATTTAAATTACCACAGACCAACCAGCAAGGGTTATCTGAACTCTAGGAAATCAAGCAGCGAGAAGGAGATACTACTTGGGAGCTAATGAGAAGGTTCAAAGACGCCATTGGTAAATTGATCTATCCCATAGACTCAAATCATCATTGTGACTGGTTTATCAAGGCTCTTCTACCTCTCACCAGAACATCATTGACGCGGCAAAAGATCAACACGCTCCAAGATGCGCTAAAACAAGCGATGTGAATTGAAGTGATGGAAGAATATCCACAATAATTTAGAGGAGGTGTAACCACCCAGGATCCCTCTCTGTTGGGGCTAAAACATCAAATTGTAAGTTTAACAGAGAAACTTAAGGAAATACAGTCAGCTCGCCCAGCACAACTGAATGTGTGGTGCACACATTGTTTTCTAGAAGGAAATTTAGTCTCAAAATGTCCTAGGTTGCAGGGAACAACAATTGGGTCATCATCAGCAGGACCTCAAGTATCACCACTAGCGAGAGGAGTTGCACAATTAAATACACAAGGTCGGTACCCTGGTCAAACGCACTTACATGGATTCTTGAACCAACAAAATGCAACTTCAAATGAGTACTACGAGATTTGTTAGGAAGTTGGCCATCCACCTCGCCTATGCCCCATTATATAGAAGTACTATAATGTCCCAAAAAACGTCTATTGTGAGTTTTGTGCCTCAACTACACACCACACAGAATAGTGTAGAGCATTGGATGCACTGGCTGACAGACTAGACAGAACATCCTACAGAGTAAACGAGGCTCCTCGAGGACGAGGAGGGCCAGGAATAAGAGGGGGTAGGAAGGGTGGAAAACGGCCATTAAGATGTTATAATTGTGATCAAGAGGGACATGTCGTTGGGGAATTCCCACTACCTAGAAGGCCATGGTGCTCTTATTGAAGAGTGAACACACATTCCATGGAAGATTTCCCTAAGTTAATAAAAATATGGGAAGAGAGGAATAGATAACGGGTGCTAACTTGGTCAATGCAAATCCAATAATTTCTGGGATATAGCTAATACCAAGTGTAGCCATTATAATAAGAGAAGGAAAGAATATAGGAGGAGACACAGGAGCGATAGAGCCACTAAAGCTGATAAAGCCTATATTACCAAAGAAATCCTATAACCCTGAACAACAAAAGCAGTATTTCAAGGAAGCGGTGGAGACCTTATCGATATTAAGCACACACAGAGACCTCCAATAGATACAACCAACAAAAGAAGTAGAAAATATCGCAATACCATGTCATCCTATATAAGAATGGTTTAGGTTATTCCTAAATATCATAAATGATGAACAAATGCTAGATATGTTAAAACAAAACCTGAAGTCAATTATTGAGGGAGGAATGGAGAAAGTCAACCTAATCAATACAATCTTCTAGAAAGGCATGTACGAAGGGTTAAAATAAAAAAAAACATGGACAGGAAAGGAATTCAGAATCAATGTGCAAGTTGCGGGTTTTCAAATAAGGGATACAATGTTGGACCTAGGTTCAGACGTCAATATACTCTCGAGGAAGACTTGGGAGGCACTGGAAAAGCCCAAGTTAGCATTATCTCCCATACAATTGTGTGTGGAAAACCAATATTGTATTATACTAGTTGGGAGATTAGAATATGTTGAGGTTGATGTTGCGGGGGTAAAAACCTATACTGATTTTGAAGTGATAGATATTTTGGGTGATAAAGACCCATATCCAGCATTGTTAGGGATCGACTGGGCATTTGAGAATTATGCAGTCATAGATTTAAAGGAGTTGATGATATTTGAATATGGAGAGGTCAGGTTGATTTATCCATTGGATCCATACCAAGGCCCTATGTACACAGAATCAGTCGACACTAGAGAATATCCTAGACTCTTGGACAAATTATACTAGATGATGTCGAGAAAAAGGGAGGACAATATTAATCCGATAGCAAAAGGTTCAGTAAGTTGGTGGAGTGTTCAGATCTCCGAGGTGGGGTCCGAGGTTGCGTGGGATGACTGGAAACAGGGAGGATACGAAATCAATACCAGGAGGTGCATTTCTATTCGTGGACTCAACTGATGATCGATACAAAGGTAAGAGGTTACCCTACTCTTACTAATATGGAATTTTTTAATGCTTTTATCAATAAAGTAGATGATGTTGTCCCTGAGGAACACAATATTCCCTTAATGGATGTGGCATTGCAATCAACCTCTACGAGGTGGTGGGGAAACCATCACAACCACCTCCATATATGGGAAGATGCGGTGAAGGCTTTAAGAACTAGGTTCCAAGTATCGGTAGGACTACAACCGGATGAGACGTATAAGGGAAATTCAGACCCTCGAGCCCACATAAAATACTGTGAAGGATGATGGGAACTAGAAGAGTACCCCAAGAACTTGTGGGTTCATAAATTTGTGCACTCTTTGGGCACAATCCCACAAGCATGGTACCTCACTGAAGAGAAAAAGATACAGAAAATTAGTTGGGAATTACTATCCGAAAAGCTTATAAAAAGCTTTTATTTTAAAGAGGATCCTCAACAGCTAACAGATGCTTTGCAAGCCATGAAGAGGATCTGATTCACAATAGGGCCCGTGGAGGCGATGGATAGAGCCACTTTGAAAAAAAAATTTGAATCAAGTTACTGAGAAGCAGTGGCCTGTAGAAAAATAGATCAGGAAATGGATGATGATGACTTAGAAAACTATAGACACTTATTGTTTGAAGAGAAGGGGAGAAAAAAATCAAATATGGACCTATGACAGAGGGAATCCACTTACTTCCGCTCAAATTTAAAAAGAATAATATTGGAAGTACTAAGAAGCCCAAGTTAGCTTCCATTGGAGACTACTGGGATGAAGAAACAACAAAAGAAATTTTTGATTTATTGGTAGAGTATGAAGATCTGTTTCTCTCTTCTATCGTATAATTGAAGGGTATCAAAGAAGATTTGGGGGAAATGCACATAATGATAAAACCAGATTCCAGACCAGTGAAGCATCAGCCATAACGATTGAATCCTAGGGTAAAATCAAAGGTGAAGAAGGATATTGACAAAATGCTAGAGGCGGGGCTGATATTTTCGGTTGAAGAAGAAAAGTGGGTCAGTCCTATTGTTATCCAAAATAAAAAGGATAAGTCAGAAATAAAAGCATGTGTTGACTTCCGTAGTTTGAATAATGCATGTGTGCATGATCATTTTCCCACACCTTTCAGTGATGAAGTGTTAGACAACGTAGCAGGTTTGAAGCTTATTCTTTCACGGATGGATTCTCTAGGTACCACATGGTTAGAATAGTTGAGGAGGAAAAAAATAAAACCACATTTACAACTGAATGGGGCTCTTACGCTTATCATGTGATGCCTTTTGGACTGAAAAATGCACTAACAGTATTATGAAGGATAGTTATAACGGTATTCAAAGAATATGTCCACAAATTTCTAGAGGTTTATATGGATGATTAGATTGTATACAGTTTGTTGAAAAAGTATGCAAGTATACTCCGCATAGTGTTTGATCGATGCAGGCAACTACAAATCTTTGTAAATGTAAAGAAATGCAACTTCGCAGTTCCGTTCGGAACACTACTGGGCCATATAGTGTGCATGATCCAGGTGGATATTGGTGGCCACGCACCTATTCCACTTGGGGCCCCACCATTGTCTCTTTCATTTTTTAGTTTTGGCACAACTTACTATTTTTGACATTTTTTCGGGTCCTGAACTTTCGAAGCCATTTTGAGGCCCTAAATGATGTTTTTTGGGAAAATCGAGAGTGGCTACGTTTGTTTCTCTTGCACCAAAAGTTTTAATCCTCGAATAGATATTTCTAACGAGCTATTGAGCGTGTAAAACAGAGATCGTCTGCCAAAGTTACGTCCTCGGGAAGTTGAAACGCCAATTTACCCAAACGGATTTACGAGTTT
>JAXQQM020093201.1:0-10506 GCA_034641835.2 Pinus albicaulis
AAATTAAAAGGGTTTTTGTTTTTTCCGAGGCGATGACGTCATGAAGTACGGGGTGACGTAGGGAAGTGGGGCCGGCGGTATGCGGTAAGTGGTAAGCGGTGAGCCCGCACCGCTTATGGACGAGGGCGGTAAAAGTCGCGGGGGGAGCGATTCCATAGTTTTAACGCCACGTGGAATGCTGACTTTTCAAAAACCGCCCATCCCCCGCTGGTTAACATGCTGGCAAGGGATGGGCAGCGGGATTAATGATCACTGTTGATTAACGAACGGACGATCCAACGGCTGAAAGGACGGGGAACTTGTGCGATCAAAGGTGGGCCCGTCGGGGTTTTAAAAAGGTTTTAATGCGTGATCTAATCACCCCGGGGAAAAGTTAATAGGCGGAAATGGTTGTTAATTAGTCCAAATGATTAATTAACCCCATGAAATTATGAAATGGATTGCGGCGGAGCTTGGCCAGG
This sequence comes from Pinus albicaulis, assembly GCA_034641835.2. NCBI lineage: Eukaryota > Viridiplantae > Streptophyta > Pinopsida > Pinales > Pinaceae > Pinus > Pinus albicaulis. The sequence continues at coordinate 462 of JAXQQM020093201.1, forward strand.
TGGAATGCCACGTGGACGGAACACGGTGGCGTAGACTTTCGTAAAGTTTATTGATATGTTTTGGTATTAAACATACTTATCGTATGTCTAAAGCTTTTTTATATATATTTTTATTATATGGTAAATTAATCAATACATAACTAATTCACCATAGGGCGAGGATTAATGGTATAACGATATATTTCACCAAAGGGTTTATAAAGCGGGGTTTTATTTTCAATGTGCGGGAATATATACTTTGGTAAAACATTATAATAAAGGATTTTGGGGATATTTATTAGAAAATGGAGTTATATACTTAGGAAAAGGGATTTCACTAGGGATTTAATATAGTAGAATTAAATGTTAATATGGCAAAGGACAAAGAAAATCAAAACATCTTTGTACATCTAAGAAAGTGATAACTTTGTGAAGTAAATTACAACATTTTATCTTCAACACTTAACTTAGAATAACAAGTTGTTTTGAGGAATTTTATGGAATGTTGCATCAGCTTCCTAAGTAAAATAGGATTTTGCTTAGGAAAAAGTTAAAGATGGAAGATAACAATGATGGATTATTTCAAGTGCTTAGGTCTTTTTGATCATTAGGCCGAGGGTCCGGTCCCTCCAGAAGTCAAGGAAATGCCTTGAGCCCCTTTGATCTTAAATTACCTTAGTACTTTTGGGGAAATTAGTAAAACTCTTGAGGGGGAAAAATGATGAGGGAGGTTAATGAATTTGACTTTGCTTGCTGTGATTTTCCATTGTATTTCCTGCTTCAGTACTTATGATGAAAGTAAATGATTAACCAACATGTAGCATCACCATTCATCAGATAACACTTTGCAGCACCATCTACCTACCCTATCTACTTAACACTACCATTTTCTCTTCTTTATTAGGGTGCATTTAGACTTGCAAACCCTTTTCAATCTTTTTCTTTTTACATGATAAATCTATCTATTTCTACTCTTATTACATCCAAGGGCTCAGATTAAACTGTTGAGCACCTTTTATTCACTCTACCTAGCTACTTATCTGCCAAGATTAAACTGTTTGGCTAGATATTTATTCTCTAATCTATAACATGAAATTGAAATATGACTAAGCCAAGTTTAAACAATTTGACTTATTCATGAATTGTGGCAAAGCTGCACACAATTGCTTTATTACAACAGATGAAAAAGTAGTGGCATTTGGATTTGCACACTTTCCTTGGTCTATTTTTTGCTTGGGGTTCATTTCTTTCTCTTTTTTGACCATTTTATTCTTTTTACCCTTTGATCTTTCTTTTAGGGTATACCCTCTTTACATTTTTTAAATTTTGTGATTTTTTGGTTTTTCAAGAATATGGAACACCTTTGCTCAAGAAAGAAGGTTTGAACATATTCCATAATTCAATCAAGACAATCATGAAAGATGAAACCTATTGGTATAGGAGTCTAACACTAGCTCCACTTGGGGATGGCTTTTCCTTGTGAAAAGTCAAGAACAGCAGGTCAGATGCCTCAAAATGTCTTCAAACTGAAAGTATGAAATCGTCCTTCTTCTGGTAGCTTTATTTTACATATGATAGTGAAACTTTTGGAACTTAGGGCCTTCACTTCGGGCTTCAATTCCAAGAAGTCACCATCCAATCAAAACTGTGTTTCCTAGTTGGAAATCTTGAATTGAATATAGTCCTTTTTCTGCAACCTGAAATCTGATCTGAAACTAAAACAACACACAAAAATTTTCAAACCAACTTAATGAAAAACTAGCTAAAAATTGACAACTAAAAATATGCTCAAAATTCTGAGCTTATTAGCACTCATTTACCTACTCTAATCTACTAAAAGTCTTATTGAATCAGGTAATACAAAAATGCCAATGAAGCCAATCAAGTAGCTGTAAAAATAAATGGATAACTTGATTGCTTGTGATCAAAATTGGAAGTATATTATGATCATGTGCCTTTATAATCAACGATAAGATGTGAAATGGAAATTGTTGATATATTTGATCCTCATGGATAAAACATATTTGCATATTTGAGCTAAAAATATTCTCCATATAATCTAATATAGGATCAATAAAAGCATGATGTATGTTATTTACTTCTAGGTCTTCAATGACTAATTGTTCAATTGAATTATGAATATTAGACCATGAACTTATTTCTTCAGTCTTGTGTTTAAAAGAATAATCATCTTCAATATGCAAGTCAAAAGATAGTACAATTTCCTCTTGTTTTGGAGAAGGAAGATTTTCAAAGAACTCTTTAGGATTTCGGAAATTGTATGACTGAATTTGAAAATGCAAAAGTTTGATTTCATTTTCATAATTTTCAGAAATTATATCAAGAAGCCATTTTTTAACTCGAGGAGAACATTTTCTTGATTTAAAAAGAAGAAAGAAATCTCTTAGAAAATCCTCATCAAACTGAAGTTTTGATAACTCATCCTTGAATTCATTTAAAATTTCATCAAATGGAAGATTTTCCATAAACCATGTCATCCAGTATTACTATTAATGCTTTGGAATATGGATTATTTGGTTTTGGAATTGATCTGAAACTTGAAGCTCTGGATCTCTGATCAACAGTGTCTTGATTGGAAAATGATATCAAAAGAGTCAGAAGAATGATGCTCAAATGTGCATGGAGATTTTATATTTACAATTTTCAAAAGAGATAAATTAAAAGCTACTCTAAGATCTTCTCTAAAATACAATATACATTGGAAAACTCTGTCAATTTAGAAAGAACATAATGTCTTGGATAACAATCCAAGTTGAAAGCCTGATCTTTCCATATTGTTCTTCCAGGTTCATTCTTCCAGTGGAGTCTTAATAGTGAAATTGATTTTGGAGTCGCCTGGTGGATGATTTTAACCTTTGTGTGTCTGATCCCTGTCCACCATCATAGATCAGATCTAAACCTGTAAAACAATTCTGAAGAAAAAGTTAGTTCTTCAGGAAACCAAATTTTGAATATTTTATGATTATTTTATTTTTTGTGAATTTTCAAAACAACTTCTATGATTTCTTTCAGAAATTTAATATTTTTAATTTAAATTTTCTCAAAGATTTATTAAACTAGAGAGTCTGATTGAATGTTTTGAATCCAAAGTTCAGTTTATAAGCTAAACCAGAGATAGACTGAAGCAGCATTTGTTTACTATGCAGTTGCCGAGCAAAAGCATTTCAAAGGCTACCTGGCTGATCTTTAGACTCTGTCTATAGCTTATAAATCAAACAATAGTATCAATAAAATGGTTCAATTCCCCAGTATGGTCGCCACTATGTTATCACTCAGGTTTTCCTAGAAGTTGTGTAAGAGGAAATTATACCCGAGGTAACCACAAACCAACCTTTTAGATGCAGAATCTAGCCAATCTGCATCCAGAGAGGGCTCTCTCTTTATGATTTATCTTTGTTCTTGAAAGGTTTTAAGCTAGTTATAGATTCAAAGTTTGTTTTGGGAAAATGGTGGAATCCACAAACTAAGGGCAAGGTTGAGAGCTTTCAGTCCATTGGGCTATGGAGTCAAAGGATGGCTTTACTGGATTTCTATTCTAAACACAAGATGGTATTACAGGGCAAGATAGCTAGACAGAGAACAATCCTTAAAATTTAAAGTGGATGGATGGTCTTGAAGGGATGAAAGGCAGCTAAGAATCTTTCACCATATTCAAGAGAAAGAAGAGAAATGACTACAAGCAAAGAGAAATGAAGGATTCTTTGTTACAGTAATCAACAATGTTTAAATCAGCAAAACATGAGCAATTAAGAATTCATGCTTATAAATAATCCAGAAGAAAACATCAAGAATAATCACATTTGAAAACAGAGTACAATTAAGCAAATTCTGTTTCAATCCTTTATGTAAACTATTCAGAAACGGATATGATGATAGCATAAACTAATATAAAATTTAAACACAAGGGTTGGAAAACTTATTGAGCTGAAGTCCAACACATGAATCCTGCAACAAGTCCAGTGCTTCAAAACGTCATCCAGTAAGCCACAAGTAAATTTGTCCAAAAGCTTTTTATTCCGAAAACCTCAATGTTACAGCAGGGTAATAGAATCCACCCTCAACACTCTCTTTGAGGGTTTATTTATACAAATTCTAAACTAAAATATCTTGAAACAAATATCAAAATTGGTTCACAAATCTCTCCAACTATTTACATAAATAGAACTAAAGTAAAGAACACTCAAACTATTTGGCACTATTTTTGATGGATAGGTGATGACAAAGAGGAGAATTCGAATTTGATCCAAATCTTAGTTGATGATGAGACATCCAAGTCACTAACTGCTTCCTTTCTTTGTGCAATCTGCTCCAACAATTCTGCAAACTTAGGGTCCAATGATATCTTCGTATTTCTCAATCCGTAATATATATGTAAAAAGTGAAAGAGGTTATTGTGGATTAATATGTTGGTGAGATAAACCTCTTTCAGTTTCCCAAAATTCCTCTCCAGCTGTGCATAATATTCTCTGTAAAAAATATGCGTAAAACAGAGTTTTACAGAGTCTGAAAAATGGCCTGTAAAGATGCACATGTATCTCTCATTATAAAACCACTGTGCAAAAACTGAGATAGGTTTTTGTAGATGGGTCTCTTAGGAACAAAAACCTCCTTCAGTTTTGTGAAATGTATTTCTAATTGGCCACAATATTCTTTGCAAAAGGATGACTTGACTGTAATTTTCTGCAAAAAGTGCTTTTCAACATTGTTTAATATTTCCAAAACCATAATAGCTGTTAGGAAAGTGAGAGAGGTTTTTGTAGATGGTACTCTTAAGAACATAAACCTCCTTCAGTTTTGCAAAATTCCTCTTGTATGGGTCACAATATTTTCTGCAAAATAATGACTAAAACATGTAATTTCTGCAAAAATGTTCATTCTTGTTATGTTTTTTCATCTTTTTACTTTCTTGCTCTTTTGACTGTTTTACTTTCACTTTAGACAAACTTCAATTTTGGTAAAAGTACTTTCATTTATTTTTACCATTTTACTGCCTCTGTAACTTCATTTTTACTGTTTACCTTTGACTGCTCTGTAACTTCATTTTTACTGTTTACCTTTGACTGCTCTGTAACTTTGTTTTGACTTTTCACCCTGACTTTTACCTGATACACTTTAACCACTGATACTCTTTGATTTTGATACGCTTTGACTTGGGGATAAAACTGCTTTCTGATTTGGATCATAATTGGCATGATAGCAGTGGATAATTTCTGGGAAAATAAGGACTGAGGGGATGAGATATCTCGGGAAATTGGATTCCCACAACCCTATAAGATCTTGCCCCTTTGAGTGTTCGTCTCTGCAGCGACAGAAGCTCAAACGGGGACTTTCATCAAAATACAGGTCTTGTATTTGGAAATATTCATCTATCAGAGGTAAATAGTCCAAATCTCGGTGAGGAGCATTCAATGGAGTGATATTTAGAGCTGTCGGGGCCTCCATTTTGGTTCTTGTGGATTCAAAATGGAATTCAAAGGAGTGATATTTAGAGCAGTTGGGGCCTCCATTTTGGTTCTTGTGGATTCAAAATGGAGGTTTTAGTTTTTTTCTTGCAGACCGGACGGGATATCTGAAAAAGAGGAAATTGGAACAATTTGCAGGTTTGGGAAGCAAATTCACAGGTTTTAAATCTTCAATGAGGACTCAGATAGGATTTTTAACCACTTTTTCAGAGAAAAAACAAAGGAAACTAAGCTTGACTTGCAGTCGGGGCGCGAAATGATAAATACCTGTTTTTAGATGGAACTGGTTCTTTAACAGGTAATGAACAATGGCGGGGACGTTCTTCAACATGGGCGCAGCTGAATTTCGGAGTAAATTGGTGTATTTGCAGTGGAATTTGAAAATTGCAGCGGGAGCTCTATCTCTTTCAGAAACTAAAAATAACCGAAAAAACACGAAAATGGCTTATTTACAAGTCAAAAGGGTTTTTGTCTTTTTCGAGGTGATGACGTCATTTGACGTACGGGGTGACGTAGGGAAGTGGGGCCGGCGGTATGCGGTAAGCGGTAAGCGGTGAGCCCGCACCGCTTATGGACGAAGGCGGTAAAGGACGCGGGGGGAGCGATTCCATAGTTTTAACGCCACGTGGAACGCTGACTTGTCAAAAACCGCCCATCCCCCGCTGGTTAACATGCTGGCAAGGGATGGGCAGCGGGATTGATGATCACCGTTGATCAACGAACGGATGATCCAACGGCTGAAAGGGATGGGGACTTGTGCGATTTCAAAGGTGGGCCCGTCGGGGTTTTAAAAAGGTTTTAATGCGAAATCTAATCCCCCCGGGGAAAAGTTAATAGGCGGAAATGGTTGTTAATTAGTCCAAATGATTAATTAACCCCGTGAAATTATGAAATGGATTGCGGCGGAGCTTGGCCAGGTGGAATGCCACGTGGAATGCTGACGGTGGCATAGACTTTCGCAAAGTTTATTGATATGTTTTGGTATTAAACATACTTGTCGTATGTCTAAAGTTTTTGTATATATTTTTATTATATGATGAATGAATTAATATAATTAATTCATCATAGGGGCGGAATTTATATATAAGGCTATAGTTTTAACCAAAGGGCTTATAAAGCGGGGTGTTTATTTTCAATGTGCGGGAATATATACTTTGGTAAAACATTATAATAAAGGGTTTTTGGGGATATTTATTAGAAAAGGGAGTTATATTCTTAGGAAAAGGGATTTTACTAGGGATTTAATATAGTAAAATCAAATGTTAATATGAAAAAGGACAAGGAAAATCAAAACATCTTTGTACATCTAAGAAATTGATAACTTATGAAGTAAATTGCAACATTTTATCTTCAACACTTAAACTTAGAATAACAAGTTGTTTTGAGGAATTTTATGGAATATTGCATTAGTTTCCTAAGTAAAATAGGATTTTACTTAGGAAAAAGTTAAAGATGGAAGATAATCAATGATGAATTATTTTAAGTGCTTAGGTCTTTTTGATCATTAGGCCGAGGGTCCGGTCCCTCCAGAAGTCAAGGAAATGCCTTGAGCCCCTTTGATCTCCAATTACCTTAGTACTTTTGGGGAAATTAGTAAAACTCTTGAGGGGGGAAAATGATGGGGGAGGTTAATGACTTTGACTTTGCTTGCTGTGATTTTCCAGTGTATTTTCTGCTTCAATACTTTTGATGAAAGTAAATGATTAACTAACATGTAGCAGCACCATTCATCAGATAACACTTTGCTGCACCATCTACCTACCCTATCTATTTAACACTACCATTTTGTCTTCTTTATTAGGGTGCATTTAGACTTGCAAACCCTGATCAATCTTTTCTTTTTACATGATGAATCTATCTATTTCTACCCTTATTACATCCAAAGGCTCAGATTAAGCTGTTGAGCACCTTTTATTTACTCTACCTATCTACTTATCTGCCAAGATTAAACTGTTTGGCTAGATATTTATTCTCTAATCTATAACATGAAATTGAAATATGACTAAGCCAAGTTTAAACAGTTTGACTTATTCATGAATTGTGGCAAAAGTTTCACAAGCTGCACACAATTGATTTATTACAACAGAGTAAAAATTAGTGGCATTTGGATTCGCACACTTTCCTTGGTCTATTTTTTGCTTGGGGTTCATTTTTTTCTCTTTTTGACCATTTTTATTCTTTTTACCCTTTGATCTTTCTTTTAGGGTATACCCTCTTTACATTTTTTAAATTTTTTTGATTTTTTTTGGTTTTCAAGAATATGGAACACCTTTGCTCAAGTAAGAAGGTTTGAACATATTCCATACTTCCATCAAGACAATCATGAAAGATGAAACCTATTGATATAGGAGGCTAACACAGGTAACATGCAGTCTCCATTGCCTTTTCCCACAATTCCTGTCATAACTCGGTAGAACTGAGAATGCATCTGTTAACCAGGTTGTTATCACTCAGGTTTTCCTAGAAGTTGTGTAAGAGGAAAGTATACCCGAGGTAACCACAAACCAATCTTTTAGATGCAGAATCTAGCCAATCTGCATCCAGAGAGGGCTCTCTCTTTATGATTTATCTTTGTTTTTGAATGATTTTAGGCTAGTTTTAGATGCAAAGTTTGTTTTGGGAAAATGGTGGAATCCACAAACTAAGGGCAAGGTTGAGGGCTTTCAGTCCATTGGGCTATGGAGTCTAAGGATGGCTTTACTGGATTTCTTTTCTGAACACAAGATGGTATTACAGGGCAAGATAGCTAGGCAGAGAACAATCCTTAAAATTTAAAGTGGATGGATGGTCTTGAAGGGATGAAAGGCAACTAAGAATCTTTCACCATATTCAAGAGGAAGAAGAGAAATGATTACAAGCAAAGAGCAATGAAGGATTCTTTGTTACAGTAATCAACAATATTGAATCAGCAAAACATGAGCACTTAAGAATTCATGCTTATAACTAATCCAGAAGAAAACATCGAGAATAATCACATTTGAAAACAGAGTACAATTAAGCAAATTCTGTTTCAATCCTTTATGTAAACTATTCAGAAATGGATGTGATGATAGCATAAACTAATATAAAATTTAAACACAAGGGTTGGAAAACTTATTGAACTGGAAGTCCAACACATGAATCCTGCAACAAGTCCAGTGCTTCAAAACGTCATCCAGTAAGCCACAAGTAAATTTGTCCAAAAGCTTTTTATTCCGAAAACCTCAATGTTACAACAGAGTAATAGAATCCACCCTCAAATGCTTCCAAGAGTGGAGTATTTATACAAATTCTAAACTAAAATATCTTGAAAAAATATCAAAATTGGTTCACAAATCTCTCCAACTATTTACATAAATAGAACTAAAGTAAAGGACACTCAAACTATTTGGCACTATTTTTGATGGATAGGTGATGACAAAGAGGATAATTCGAATTTGATCCAAATCTTAGTTGATGATGAGGCATCAAAGTCACTAACTGCTTCCTTTCTTTGTGCAATCTGCTCCAACAATTCTGCAAACTTAGGGTCCAATGATATCTTCGTATTTCTCAATCCGTAATAGATATGTAAAAAGTGAAAGAGGTTATTGTGTATTAATATGTTGGTGAGATAAACCTCTTTCAGTTTCCCAAAATTCCTCTCCAGCTGTGCATAATATTCTCTGTAAAACATATGCGTAAAACAGAGTTTTACAGAGTCTGAAAAATGGCCTGTAAAGATGCGCATGTATCTCTCATTATAAAACCACTGTGAAAAAACTGAGATAGGTTTTTGTAGATGGGTCTCTTAGGAACAAAAACCTCCTTCATTTTTGTGAAATTTATTTCTAATTGGCCACAATATTCTCTGCAAAATGATGACTTGACTGTAATTTTCTGCAAAAAGTGCTTTTCAACATTGTTTAATATTTCCAAAACCATAATAGCTGTTAGGAAAGTGAGAGAGGTTTTTGTAGATGGTACTCTTAAGAACATAAACCTCCTTCAGTTTTACAAAATTCATCTTGTATTGGTCACAATATTTTCTGCAAAATAATGACTAAAACATGTAATTTCTGCAAAAATGTTCCTTCTTGTTATGTTTTTTCATCTTTTTACTTTCTTGCTCTTTTGACTGTTTTACTTTCACTTTAGACAAACTTCAATTTTGGTGAAAGTACTTTCATTGATTTTTACCATTTTACTGCCTCTGTAACTTCATTTTTACTGTTTACCTTTGACTGCTCTGTAACTTCATTTTTACTGTTTACCTTTGACTGCTCTGTAACTTCATTTTTACTGTTTACCTTTGACTGCTCTGTAACTTTGTTTTGACTTTTCACTCTGACTTTTACCTGATACACTTTATCCACTGATACTCTTTGATTTTGATACGCTTTGAGTTGGGGATAAAACTGCTTTCTGATTTGGATCATAATTGGCATGATAGCAGTGGATAATTTCTGGGAAAATAAGGACTGAGGGGAATAAAATACCTTGGGAGATTGGATTCCCACAACCCTATAAGATCTTGCCCCTTTGAGTGTTCGTCTCTGCAGCGACAGAAGCTCAAACGGGGACTTTCATCAAAATGCAGGTCTTTAATTTGGAAATCTTCATCT
>JAXQQM020067569.1:0-72352 GCA_034641835.2 Pinus albicaulis
TATTTGAGAGGTTAACTGATCTGTTTACACAAATTTTAATCCTACAGTCCTCTAACTGGATTGGAATGATATTATAATGATAAGGGTTCTTCCCAGTGGAGTCTTAAGTTATGCTCAGGATTGTGGAGTCGCCAGGTGGGAAGTTTAGAATGTTTTCTAATAGGTACACTGTCCACCACTGTGTTTGTGAAATATCCTTTTGCAAGGATATTCTGAAACACAACAAACTCTAACCAGAGATTGACTGGGAGGGCATTCACCAGATAATTCACCTCAAAAAAGAGGATGAGATCTGGAGGCTACCTGGCCCTTCCCAGACTTTGTCTAAGAGTATAAGGTAAAACACAACAAAAGGTAAGTGATATATAAGAATGAGTGTTTTACTACAAAGTGGAAGTTTTTAGCTCCTGAGGAGGTAAAAGGTTTTATGGTCCACCACCATGTTTATTATGAAGCCAAACTTGAAATGTTTGTGGGTTTTTCTGAGTTATTTTGGTTTTATAGGTTAAGAGAGTGTTCTAAGTCTAATTTTGCACTTAGCTAAGGTGTTCAAACAAACAGAGTTGCTCTTATGGCTTGGTAACTAGTTCCTTCAAGGTTTGGTAAGGCTAAAAGGGAATCTTAAGGGTTACTTAGTTTTTCATTGATTCAATTAAGTCCTATCATGATTACCATTTGTTAGATAGTGCTTGAAGAAAGTTACTTATGTTATATTGGACCTAAAAAGTTTGAGGAAGGGTTTTCAAACCTCTAATTCTCAGTATGTCCCACCGTGATCGCCATTATGTTGGTGGCGATGAGGTGGCTAATAATCATTGGATATTCTTGAAAATAAGGGATTTCTGAGCCCTAAAGGGTACCTAGATTGTTACTAACTCAGAAGTGTCCCACCGTGATCGCCATTATGTTGGTGTCCTGTGTTTTGATAGTTTGGAAAATCAAAAGACAAGGCAACATCAGAACCAATCTTTAGAGTTCCAGGATCTAGTCCTCATGTTCTCAGAGAGGGATCTATCAAATATTTGTTTGCAAAGGTTTATCTTGTGTGCTTTGAGTATTGATTTTAGACTATTTATTAAGTGCAGATGTTTGTTTGGTTGGATTGAGTTGATACTACTAAACATGAAAGGTCTAGGAAAGATAGACAGAAAGAGGAAATATCTAGTTCATTGGGCAATGGAGTCAAAATGAGGTCATGACAAACTCATCAATGGATATGGGATATCAAAGGGCAAATCTAACTTGGCCACAGGATCCTTTTGTTTTTGGAGTGAGATGGACATTAATGATTTGGAAAGAGAATTTTAATTCTCAACAAAGGGAACTTGAAAACATAACTTAACAATAAAGATATTTTTGATAGACAAGGCTAACCATAAATTCTACAAACATTCTTTAAGCAAATAATGACTTCAAGATAACTTTTAAAATGAAATCTAAGATTCGGGGAACTCCCTATTTCCTCAAAGATTTTATTTTAAAGGACTTATAAAACATAAAATTTTCACTAATAATTGCATTCATAGAAGAGGGAACACTTAAATAACATCTATGCTTACAACTATAAAGACCTTCAAAACAACTGTTCAAGCAATGGCAAAGGGCAAGATCAAAACCGACCTCTTTGATTAACTTAAAACAATGGTACTTCAAAGGGAGACTTCAATAATAGCTTTCAAGTGATAGAAGACAAGCAGGGAAAACCATAAATCATGCTGAAACCAAATATTTGAGCTATTATAGAAATAAACAAGCATGAATACTAAAGAGAAATTTTAAAGCCTCTAAAATACTTCAGCAGCAGAAAACATTAAACAACGAAGGGTGAACAGGTCTAAGGTGCTTCCAAGAGTCATTTCTTAGCCTAAAACTTTTAGCCTACTGTAGCAAGAATTATGGAACATAATGAAAATAGGGGAAAAAACGTAGAACAGTTCAGAATACTTCACCAACAGCCAAGCTCATGGATCCAATGATAGAGCCTTCTCCGGAACAAGCATGCAACAACATCATCAAGACATCCAAGACTTCAATTTGTTTTTCAATTTCAACAGACTTGTATATTTATTTTAGAGAGTTTCAATGTTACAACTTGTAATCAAACAACAACCAACACTCACTCATCTTCTGTTGTAGTATATATAGAAGGATGAGGAGGTGAGATCTAATAAAATATCTCATTTACAATTAATACAGAATTAAATGGCTCATTGGCCCTTGAGGGGCTCAAATGAGGAGACTAACATACATATCCTCTGTATTAAATGATTTACATAATGATTTCAAGCTTGGTATGAGTTTTTTTAACCTTTCAAGCACTGCGTGGCATCGAAGTAACTCTGTAGATATTCTTTGCATTTAAGTTCCTGGCAGAAATAACTCTTCGGCTGCGTTGAGGTGGAATATCTGATCCTGATCAATAAATTCGGCTCCTTATTGAATACTTTGAGGCACAGGTGGCGATGTGGTAGCTAGAGGGATCAATTTTCCTCAATTTGTGGCGGTGGAGGGTTACCTGTCGGTGAAACCCTTTCGATATGTTTTGAATTCTACTTTAACCCGGGGATTAGGTTTATAATGATCTTTTTGGGCCATAATCCTCGTAAAAAATCCATTGATCCTCTGCTTGGATAATTTCCTGGTCTTTAGCACTGATACTCTTTCTCTGTGCTTAATCCATGTTTTCTTGTTGCCATGCAGGGCTGCGCAGGGTTCATAAGGCATCTGTGCTCAATAGAACACGACGAAACGTGAATTTAAAACCTGGAGGTCGCTTTCCTTTGGCAAATAGAAAGCAAGAGAGTCGTCACCCTCTTCCTTCGAATTTTTTTCGAATATAAAAAGAACATTAATCCCTGCAAAATACAAACAAAACGTTATAAAATCCATGCATTTATTGGTTAACTGCTGCAGAGGCATATGGAGGGAGCGTGGCTGTTGGATGGCATCATCCAACGGTCCGGATTGATCAAATGGAGTCAAAAGGGGAGGAAAAATAGAACAGTTCAATCAGAGCCGTCGATCGCGCAGAGATCGACGGTCGGGAGTGATTGCGGGGGGTCCGGGTGTATGGAGAAAAACCTTGGGGGTATGCCCCCACAGTGAACCTGTGTTTTTGATCTGGATTAATCAGATGGTCAAGATGAAATTAGAGGATGTCGAAAGTCAAATGGAGGGATCGGTCAATGAATGTGGGCCGTCGATCTGCAGATCAGATCGACGGCGGAGATGCGATTGTCGCTGCACAAAAGCCTGAGTTATCGCGTGGGCACCTTCGTTAATGGTCGGGCATCTTAGGCGAGTGATAGCCGTTGGATCAGTGGGCCCAGATCGGACGGTCCACAACGATATCACTGGGCATCTTGGTCCCAACATTAACGCGTGATGGACGGCAGTTTGGTAAATAGCGGCCAGGACACGTGTCAGGAGTTGTATGGAATCGCTAGTCATCGAGAGAAAACCACCCTTGGCCTGAAGGTGGTGCGATGGAAACCACGTGGTTTTGGAGAAACAGCGCATGGTCAGGGGGGGGGGGGTCCATAGGAATGGCGCACTCCGCACCATCCGATCTGTGGAGCAGATCAACGGTCGAGATTGCTCCATAATTTACATGGGCGGAAGACTTTGGAAATGAATTAAAACCCAAAAACATGAATAACAAAGGTTTTTTGCAGTTTGGCAGAGAAAAATTAATTTGAAAGGATAAGCGCCTGACGGGTTTAGTATTCAGTTCTGGCGCTCGGGCTTATGGCTGGAAAAGGTTAAAAACTCAGCCCGAGGGGGCTAAAATATGATGCATAGAAAATATGTGTTTTTATGGTTTTTCATCATTTTTTCAAAGGATTTAAAGGTTTCAGTAAGGTTAAAAAGTGGTTTTTTAACCTTACAAAATGGATTTTGATGAGGGGAAACAACAGAAATGTGAAAATGAGGGATTTTTGTGGGAAACAAGGTGATATAAAGATGAGGTTAATTTGGGAAGGAGGAAAAGGGAAAAGGGGTTTGCAGCAGTATTTTGGCTTTGGAAATCAGCAGGACTTCTGAGTTCTGCCAGGAAACAGTAGTGAATATTATCCAAGGGCAGGGTATTACCAAAATTCTTCAAGTATCAGCAATTTTAGTAATGAAATTGTTTCTTGAAGGCTATCCGACATCATTTAGCCACCATCTGATATGACAGATTTTTATGGGTGGCTAACAGCCCCTACACATGAAGTTTTCCTCCACCAAATAATCTCTTCCCCATTCACACTACGCTGTCTTCCAAAGTGATCCACTCCCTCTATGGCAGCGTTGTTGACTTGGTCAAACTTGACCTTGTCTTCATGCATTTTCCCCTTTTCACACTTGAGGGTGAAAAATAGAGCTACTTTGATGATCCCTTTCACCATATGAGGGATTTTATTTATAATCATGGGCCTCCTTACCAATTTATTCACCTCCTAGAAGATATAGGCAAAATTAATGTTCCAATTAGCTCCATGCTAATTTTCGAAACATTACAGTCCTCCCCTCCCAAATGTTGCTTGTCCTCAAGCAACTACAAGGATAGAACTGAAGGGCCTTCTTGAGGCATGAGGCTAAAATGAATTGGGATCTGCCATCCCCATATGAATCTCCCATCCCCAAGCAATCATCCATACAAAATGAGTTACCCTTTAACATGGCAACTCCTGAAAGTCATCCTCCACCTTTGGCTCATGCAAAGTAGGTGGGCTAAAAATCTGATCTTGGTAGACAAGGTAGTCTACCCCAAGCTGTCCTCCTCTCCACTCATGATAAGTGTAGAGTATGTGCTAATATTGGGCTACAATAATTTTACCCTTAAGTGGAAAAACGAAGAACAATCCTCCAAGGATCTCCTCTCCAACATTGAAGAAAAAGTTGGCCCAAAACATCTCATCCATGATGAATAGGACATGATCATCATAGGGTATCCAAATGAGAAGTTTTCTAAAAGTTTTACATGATGCTTCATGATACAAAAAATGTCTCAAGTGGACACAGTGCAGTTTCTCCCACTGCAACTTCAAAAAATAGCATGGCAAGTGGTGGTGTGAATCATCACATCTACTAGTGAATAGTAAATGAGTGAGTGTGCCAATTGAGCATACAAGAAAGAATAAAACACTTGCCCATGGTTAAAAAAAGGATGGTTGTCTCCATCATAATAGCTGGCAAAATCTTGCTCATGGGGTTAAACAATAAACTTGCCCTCTTGTGGAGCAATGCACTGTATGACAATGGTAAGAAGATGCAAATACCGTGTTACATAATAAATAGATGCAAAAAAAACATTCTCACCATGTGATGAAAGTAAAGTGATGCATGAATACATGAATAAGTTCATGCTCCAAAGGAACAACATTGTTGGCCTATGCAAATAGGCTCCTGCCAACCCATAGCTCATTTCTTTGACATGATCCTTGTCAAAGACTTCTCCAACAATGTTGCTACAATTAGGAAATTCCTCCCAAAATGGAAGTAATTCCTATTAATATAAGTCCAAGGAGTATCCCCTTTGCACAATGATAGTTCCATCTCCTACTCTTGCAACATCATACAACATGTGAGAGCAAATATGTCCTTTCTCTCTCAAGTACAACCCCAGCAACAAAACTATTTGCTGCCTCCTCATGCTCTCATCATACAAGACATGTGATGAAGGCATAATGAATGATATGAATGTCACATCAACACCATGCATCTATACTCTTTTTTGCTCAATGATGCAAGCATCCTGCCACATCTTCTCCATCCCCATACCCTTAGGAAGAGTGTATGCCAAGTGATGGCCAAACTCCTTCAAGAGTAACCAGTGCAGCCAAGCCTCCTGCTGCCTGGAATAATAAATGTGCAAGTAGCTCACTAGCTTCTTGCTCTCCATCCACATCCACTCAACCACTTATGGATGTATCCTTCCATCCTTGATCTCGGTCCTCCTCCCATGAGGGCTACCATCCTCCCAAATCATATTTCTATATTTGCATTTCATGGGACATTGAAATGCAATCTTCTCAAGGATCAAGTTGACCCCATAAGGATCCAAATAGGTGGTAGGAAAAAACCTCCCATCATGATGTATAAGGCTCAAGAAATGTCCAACACAAGCATGAGAGATGTTATACATCCTAAGATGTCCTCCATCATCTATCTTCTCCTCCTTGAATCCATAAAGATCCAAGTGTGAGAAGGGAAGGACCTCCTCAAACTGTTGAATAACTTTTCACTCCATGATGTGTTGAATTGCACCTCCAATGGAATCTCTCCATGAGATCTCCTCCTCATGCATGGCCTTCCAAAACCAAAGAGGTCTTGGATATGCTGCAAGTAGAAGTCTCTCTTTGAGCTATGGAATGCTCATTGAGGGAGTGTCATCTAGAGAGGAGAAAGATTTTCTTATCTCCAGATGTCTACCCCTTCTTACTGCTCCCTTCATGGCTTCCTGAATGAAGCTTCCATTTGAATGCTCCCATGAGGAATGATTCCTCTTTTCTTCATCACTGCTCTTGTACAGCGCAGTGCAATTTTTCTGCTCTAAATCAACAGTATGTAGTGATGTGGACCCATCCATAATGTTTGTTTAAATGACAATATATGGACATTTAAGCATACCTTGGTGAAAAGTGGAAGCTCCTTGCAGGGTTGCAAGAGTTCCCTCTTCATATGTGTTGGCTTCCAAAACTGCTAAAGATGAAAGTTGCTCCTCCATGGCTACAACAGTGCTAGTACATGCCTCTTCAACTAGTGGTGAGGGCTTCTCCTCTTCTTTGCCAAATTTCTCGATCAATCTCTGAAAAAAATCAACAAGAGTTGACACTCTTGCATGGCTCAAATGGCTGAATCACCAAATATTTTCTTCACCTTCAAGGTGCAGCCCTGCAATTTCTACAACCTTTCTATCTAATATAGGATGTAACAGGAAGAAAGCCTATATCTTCATTACCCAAGCCTTTGCTGCACATGTGAGTGATCCATCAAAAGTGGACAATAGAAATCTATTGCCTCTCATCATCCCATAGCTGCAGGGTCTTCTCTCTTCCTTTAGCTGAATAAATTGTGGTAAAGCTAGAGTCTCTTTGAAGGCTCTAGGTTTAGCTTGGTATTCAACAAAATATTCACTTAGAACTTTATATTCCAAGTATTCTTCATTCTTCATGTCTTCTTCTCTTTGAGAGTAAGAAGTGAATGGTCCTTCGGACTCTTCTCCTTCTTCCATCTTCTTAACCTCCTTGGAGAGGTTCTTTATGGATCTAAAAAATGATGAGAGCAAGCTCATCCTCTTCATCATCTTGATCTATTCTATCTTCTTATGGCTGAAACTCACAGGATGAGCCAAATATCATGCTTTTATACCACTGTAATATCCCAAAATAGGTAAAATATACACTATTGAGAATATCTTAAGATATTCCAAATGTGGAGCTACAGTAATATGTAAACACAACAATGGAGTAGCAGTGATACATTAACACATAGAATTCCAAAAGATCCAAATAGCCATCTTATTATGTCATAGCAGCATAAGATATACAAATCCTTGAGGAGGAAATCACTCAACTAGGAAATACAAGCCTCAAGAAACATATACATGCAAATATGAAGTATACTGCTATATGAATAAATCCCAAGGATATGACTGTGCAGTCTATGAAGAATAACTACTGCAAACTGATGTAAATACATGAATATATCAATATACAGCTCATACAATATGGGGAGCAAAGATATAGTCTCCAAAAGGAAATTTCTAGAAAATCCTGGAAGGATTGGTTGAAATATGAAAAACTGCCAAAATGTCGGAGTTGCAGGGTAGCAGCTGCAACTCAAAAAATGGAAATGGATGAAGATATCTAGAGATGCTGCATATGATGGCTGAATATCATCCAATGGATCTTTCAGGTGAAAGGTTGATCCAATCACTGAAGATCTCACCCTCCAAAATAGTGGTACAAACCCCCATTTCAAATACACTGAGAAATAATGCAGTTAAGGAGATGGACTGCGCTGTAGGAAATGGGAAGTGCTTGGCCTAATGAAAAATATGTGCAATCAACTCCTCAATCTTCCTCACTAACCTCCCAGAGGAATAGAAGCTCCCTCCTCTAAAATATGAGCCAAGGAAATGGTGTTGTGGAACCCTCCACTGTAACACCCTGCAACATAACGTTTCGTGCTACAGGAATAACATTGTAGCTGAAAGAGGTGGCTTGGCCTTGAGCCTGAAATGTGGAGAATGAATTAAAATCCCTCAAGAGGCCTCCCAAGAAGGGAGAAGGATTCCTAAACAGGAAATCCTTTGTGCTAAGTAGCACATCAATCTCAGTTAAACAACTGAAGACAGCAAATAGTCATGCAAACCAAATTGTATAGTCAATAACATATCCATCTATGGCTGCCTTGTCCTCCCTTTATACAAATGAAAGCCTTCTTGCCTTGGCGCCTACACATTAGGGTTTCCTCCACCAAATGATCTCTCCCCCATTCACACTGCGTGTCTTCCAAAGTGATCCACTCCCTCTATGGAAGTGTTGTTGACTTGGTCAAACTTGACCTTGTCTTCATGCATTTGCCCCTTTTCACACTTGAGGGTGAAAAATAGAGCTACTCTGATGATCCCTTTCACACTATGATAGATTTTATTTCTAATCATGGGCCTCCTTACCCATTTATTCACCTCCTAGCTGATATAGGAAAAATTAATTTTCCAATTAGCTCCATGCTAATTTTGGGAACATTACAAGTGGACAAGTCAATTTTGGGGATGTTTTCCATGATGGTGAAGCCAGGAGTGGTGCTTGATATTCCATCCTATTGGAAAGAAGCTGTTAACTCCCATCTCATGAGCTTATCATTAACCGGCTCATTCAAGTTTCCCTCACTTGTTGTTTACTTATTATTATATTAAAATGTAGAAGAATTCATGCATCTGGGGTTAAACATTATGGATATGAATAAGAGGAGACAATCAGTAATATTTTAGACAGATATAGTGAAAAAAGAACAGAATGAGGGTGGTTTGTTTGATTTTGCTGGTCAGTTTATGTTTTCTGCATATAAAGTTTTGAATGGAAGTTATCTCCCCTATTTTTTTCCAAAAGCTCAAGAGTTCTTGCATTTGTGGGCAAGTTGTAAATTTGGTGATTGGTTTGTTTTTGAATATTATTCTAAAATTAGACTTTATGGAGCTAGTGTAGAACCTTATAGGCTCCATGTGTTTGTTCCTATGAGATTATTTTCTCTGGAGTTTATTAGACAAAGTCTAAATTTTGACCAAATTCACTCTGTGCCTATGAAGAAGGGTCATATGTTCAAATTACCAATGACTGTAGGTCCCTTTATAATTAATATGAGACAAGCATTTGATGAAGTCACTCAGATGCTATATGGAATGCACTTACTGATAGGGGAGAAGTGGGCTTATGACCCTCACAGTGTCATTTCTATTAGAATAATTGATAATGGATATTTGGCCTTCATTCATGAGAGTAACTAGATCTAGAAAAAATGGCAAGTAAATGTGTTGTGAGTTCATTAAGTTCAAATATTCAGACTCCTGTTATATCAGAAAAATCAAATAAA
This sequence comes from Pinus albicaulis, assembly GCA_034641835.2. NCBI lineage: Eukaryota > Viridiplantae > Streptophyta > Pinopsida > Pinales > Pinaceae > Pinus > Pinus albicaulis. The sequence continues at coordinate 9,583 of JAXQQM020067569.1, forward strand.
ATAGGTAAAGATACAGTTTTTGATTCATAGGATGAGTAAAAAAGAGTTGAGAAGAGAGAAAAGTTAAATGAAGAGTCTGCAGATTCTCAACCTGTTTTTTCATTATAGTTGAAAGATGAACAAAATGTCCCTGCTTCACCCAGGAGGCATGAGAGCACTCAGGGTCAAGTGAATCTAATTAAACAAATGTTTTCCCAGATTTTAGAGAGAAATCAGAAGATGAAAGCAAGTATGGAAGCTCAAGCTAGGTACCAGATAGCTCCAGACCAAACAAGACTTCTAACTACAATGGATCGTGAAAAAGATCAATTCAAAATTTCCCTTTCACATCCTTCTGATATGTCAATTGGTTCTTCTAAAAATTTCAATATTGTAAATTTGACTATATATGTGAATAAAATCCCATTGATGGATAAAGTGAATATACACATGAAAATAGGTCAGCTAATTGTAAATGACCTAAAAAAGACTAATGCAATGGAAATGAAGGCAGAGAATATGCTTGGGAAAGTAATAAAGTAGTTGAAGTTAGAAAAATCCAATTCAAGGGCTTTGAAAATTCAAAACGAAGAACTTAAAAATATCATAGTGAAGATTGGAGTAGATCCCAATGACAGGTCTGTTGTGCAGAAGCTTTTTCAAAGTGCTAAATTAGAGATATCTGTACTAAAGAAAAAATTGATGTTACCTACAGGAGAACATTCCATTGCAGCATAAGTTGTAGAGATGGAAAATGAAAAAGAAAAACTTCTTCAGAAGCTCATGAAAAAGGAAGAAGTCAATAAATTAAAACAAACTACACTGTCATTACAAAACCATATTGAAAATCATACTTGCACTTTTGTTTTTCCATCAGTTAGTGAAGATCCATCAGCACAAATTTCTCAGTTAACTATTGAATTGCAGATGGAAGAAAGAGATCGGAAAAGAGAAAAATTTGATTTAGAAACAACAACAAATATTATAAAGGCCACTGAAGGAGAAGTCAGTAAACACAAAATGAACTGCCAACCTGCTGAAGCTGAGATTAAAAATATCAAAGAAAAATTGAAGGGAAATATATCCTCAATACAAGCTAAGGATATCATCTGGAATGATATTATTGAAGGAATGAAAATAATCTGCGATTTTCTGACTGTTATTGTAGAGGAAAAAAGCATTATCAGGGAATTTTAAGAGCAAGGCATGACATACAAACAAAAGACAATCAATAGGGATATTTTGGCAAGGAAGTTCATCAATTTCATTGATTCTAAAACAGATCAGGAGTTAGAAGATGTAATATTCCAAAATTTGCAAGAAGTAAATTGGAATATTAATTTTTTCTTATATCATCTAAGAGGTGAATAAAATGCGTAAAAGGCCCATGAGTAGGAATAAAATACCTCATAGTGTGAAAGGGATATATGGAGTAGCTTAATTTTTCACCTTCTAGTGTGAAAAGTGGCAAATGCATGAGGACAAGGTCAAGTTTGACCATGTCAACAACGCTACCTAAGAGGGTGTGGCTTGCTTGGGAAGACAGCGCAGTTTGAGAGGGAGAAATATTCCTTGTGGAAGAAACCCTAATGTGTGGGGTCTAGGACAAAGAGACATTCACTTGCATAAAAGGAGGAAGATGCAGCCATAGTGATACATCTTTGAGTATTTGATTATTGGTCTTGTAGACTATTTGTAGTCTCCAGCTGTTTAGCTGAGTTGCAGTGCTGTTTAGCATGAGGGATTCCTGTTTAGGATTTCCTCTCATTCCTGAGAGGCCTCTTGAAGGATTTCACTTCATTTCTCAACATCTTGGCTCAAGTCCAAAGCCACTTCCTTCAGTCACTATGTTATTTCTGCTGAAGTATAACGTAGTCTTACTGGGTGTTGCAGTGGAGGGTTCCACAACACCATTCCTTGGCTGATATTTCAGAGGAGGGAGCTTCTATTAATCAGAAAGGTTAGTGAGGAAGGTTTTAGAGCTGATTTTTATATCTTGGCATCAGGCCAAGAATCTCCCATCATCAATAGCACAGTCCCTTCTCCAGACTGTGTTATTTCAGTGTGTATTTGCAGTGCTGGTTGGCACCACTATTTTGGAGCGTGAGATCTTCAGGGATTGGATCAGCCTTTCACCTAGAAGATCCATTAGATAAGATTTAACCATTAGTTAGATAATTAGTTAGATAATTTTCAGATATCTCCATCCATTAGTTAGTGTATTTTATGAGTTGTAGCTGCTGCCAAGCAACTCCGGCATTTCTGCAGAATTTCCATTTGTACCTATATTCTAGCCAATCCTTTTAAGGATTGTTGTATTATTTTTTTCAAGGGTTGAGAGCTTGCTCCCCCATTTATTTCAGCCATATATTATCATATTCATGTATTGACATAATTTTTCAATTGTTCTCCATAATATACTACGCTGCCATAGCCTAGGGTTTCACATATGTAGCAGTATTCTTCATTTCCTTGGACATGTATTGTTAAGGCTTGCATTGCCTAACTTGAGTGATTGTTTCCTCAAGGATTTGTACTTTATTTAATGATATAACATAATTTTTTGGCTATTTGTATCTTCATGTGTTCATGGAATTAAAATAACGTTTTTATTGCATTGTATGCTCATACATTGTTGCAGTCCCTCATCGAGCACTTTCTGAGGACAACTAGGTGTGGGAGATCTGTTTAACCCACCTAGAGGGATTTATTTTGAGCCACCTCTTGGATTTTGGTCTTAGATACATTTATCTAAGGGATCTAGGTCTTGGTTTCAAATCCTATAGTAGCCATTTCTAGAAAATGCATTTTCCAGTCATGCCTTGCTAGCTGTTCCAGATTTGGAATATTATAGTGGTATCAAAGCAACTTTCTTGGCTTATCCTGTGAGTCTTTTCCAAAGAGATTAGAAGATTGAAGAGGATGGGTTTTATCTCATCATATTCATATCCATGAAGAACCTCCCCAAGGAGGATAAGAAGAAAGAAGAGGAAGGACCTTGCACTTCCTATTCTCATCTAGAAGGAGACAAAGAGATGAGCAGGAAATTTTCTGAAGGAGAAAAAGAGGATAAGCTTACAAAGATTCTTCCTAAATATGTACATAATATTCATGAAGACTTCAGGAAGATAAGGAGGGAGATTTCTAAAGAATCTCCAAAAGAGTTTGAGTCTAAAGCAAACTCTAGATTGATGTATGACGAGTGTCAGCATGCAGCCACACCCTATGGTACACATCGCAGTCACATGCCTAGGATTGCTAGAAGAGAGTTGTAAAGAGGAGAAGAGGTTGCTAGGAGGAGAACCCTTAGTGATTTCCTAAAAGAGTATGAGTCTCACACTAAGAAATTTAGAGATCATCTCAGTTTCTCAGAGTTTTGCAAGATCAAGGTGAAGGGAAGAGAGCAGCAGGATAGATTTCTTCTATCTACCTTTGAAGGGTCACCTACATATTCAGCCAAAGCTTGGGTGGAGGTGCTAGATACCTTCTTACAGTAGCACTAAATTCTTGACTATGAAGCCATAAAATTTGCAGCGCTGCATATGAGAGGTAAAGCGTATGCCTGGTGGATCTTTGAATCCTTTTCTTTAAGAAATGTAAACATTAAATCTTATGCAAGTTTCACTAAGGCCTTAGTGAAAATATTTGATGGAAGGATTATGTTAGCCACCTATAAAAATTTTCATATCAAATGGTGGCTAAATTTTTTTTGGAGCCTTCAAGGAACATGCTTTATTGCAAAAAATGTTATCTCTTGAAGACTCTTGAATACATCATGCCGTTGTTTCAATCTTCACTGCTGTTTCCATTTAGAAATCAGAAATTTTGTTGTTTCCATAAGAGAAAATACTGCTGCAAAAACCACTTTCCCCTCTTTCCACTTCAAAACTAACCTCCATTTTTACCCCTTTTTATTCCCATGAAATTCCTCTATTTTTCATTTTCCCCCATTTCCCCTTCATGAAATCCCCTTTACAGAGTTTAAAATCCTTTTTAAACTCTGCCGAAACCCCCAAATCCATCATAAAATCCTCAAAAACTCATAAAATACACTTTTTTGTATTTCAAACTTAAGCCCCCTTGGGCTAAGTCTTAAACCACTTCCCCACATACGCCTTGGTGCTGGAACCAAGCGCTAAACCATTTAAGCACATATTGCATCGGAAAAAATCCGAGCGCACAAGTTTTTTTGGTTAAATTGAAAGTTCCGATGCGATTAGCCTTGTGTTCATAACCCCCAATCCTATTATCGCCTCATATAACCCTTGTGCCCGCAATCGGGTGCTAAAAAACATTGTATAATCCATATCCGATTGATATTTTCCTTTGTAAAGTTCATAAACCCACTTTCCTAAAGCTTTGGTCTAAATGCGCCGAAACCATGTTTTTGAATGTAAAAATGGGTAGATTGAAAGACCTGAACCAAATTTTTCGATGCAATTGAAGCCCCCGCTGTATAAATCCCCACTCTCCGCTTTTACTCCATATAACTTCGCCTGGGACCAAGAGTTAAATTCCCAAGCACCAATCGCATCGCAAAATAAAAAATGGTTAGATTGAAAGACCGCACCAAAAGTTTCGATGCGATTGGCCCTTATACATAAAGCCCCAGGCCTTCACATTCCATATAATCAAAGGCCCCGCAGACGGGCGCCTATTCACTTATTATATATAAACCTGCTCCTAAAGCAAAAACTTTGTATTTATTAAAACTTTGGGTTTTTTCATATGTATTAAAGGGTTTCCTCTGGTGCGTGTCTTAAGATAATCTCCGATGTTGATCTGATCCTTAGATCAACAGCCCGCACAGCATCGCATCGGAAATTTTCATTGGGCGCATTTTATTTCTCTCCCCGATTGGTCATCCCCCAATCAATCGAGAGCCGTTGATCACCTCCCTGCCCTTTTTCCGCGCGAAAACAGTGGTTTTGCCTCTCTAAAACCACTTTCCCTCTTTTCCCTTGTGTGTTATCACGTGCGCCCTCCACCGTTGATCTCTATAGATCGATGGCTTGGATCTAAACCTTCATTTACATTTCACCCTTCGCCTTTACCAAAAGGTTTTCAATTCAAATCTCCACCATTGATCTCGTTGGGTGGATCTCATCCGACGACTCATATTCATCCTGAAGCCCCAATTTCATTTCCTTCGTATTTTACCCCCGCCAAAGGATATTTCGCCTATTTCCTTTGTTTTTCTTCCATTTCTTTATAAAGTGACTCATTCACTTTTTATGATCACAACTGATCCCCACCGTTGATCTTTGCACGATCAATGGTTCTGACTTATTTCTTCCTCTGCTCTTCCTTTAACCTCCGCAAACAGATCTACATCGTTGGATGATGCCATCCAATGGCCATGCTCCTCCCCACACCCTCTGAAGAAGTTAAACCCAATAACGCAGGATTCCTTAATATTTTGTGTATTTTGTAGGTTTCAAATGTATTTTTTACCATAATAATAAAGGAAAATAAAGTCAAGGGTGACGATCCTCTGGACTTTTGTTTATCAAAGGGAAACAACTACAAAGGTTCTACGCCACGTTTCATCAATGCTTCATCGGCATTGATGCCATATGAGCCTCGTGCGGCCCTGCACATCAAAAAGACACAGAGAAATTAAATCAAGCAAAAGAGTATCAGTGTTGAAGACCTACCACAGTAGAACAGAGGATTGAAGACATTTTGGGGATTACGGCTAATATTGATTATCAAAAGCCTAATCCTCCAAATTAAAACAGAATTAAAGAAAAATCAAAATATCATCAAATAGAAATGCCTCCACTGCCACATTAGAGGCAAATTGATTCCTCTCAGCTACCCTTTGCCACCTGTAGCCACAAGCATTCAACAGAGGCCGAACTATGATCAGAAAACTAGATATTTTCCTTAGCGCAGCCAATAGTTAATTCTGCTAAGTAACTTAATGCAAAATATCAGTAGAGTTACTACAACATGACATAGAGCCTTAAAAGTCAACAAAAGATCCCACCGAGCTTAATTCTGAATGTAAAAAATTTAATACAGAGGAAACATATGTAAGCTTCTTCATCCAGCCCCTCAAAGGCCGAGAAGCCTTAAGTCTGTATTAATTGACTGGGGAGATCTTTTATCCTCTCCCACTTCCTCATTCCTTCTATAAATACTTCTGTAGAAGATGAGAAAATGTTGGTCGCTGAACTTTGAAATATGCTTGAGCTTGAAATTTCTACTTGTAAATAGTGTTCATTGGCTCTTGAAGCTCTGCTTGTGATAGAATAGTTAGTCTGGGAAGTGTGGATGATTGCTAAACTGAAACATTGGACTTAAAGCTGTTAGGAATGATTTAATTCAGTTCAAGCAGTAGGAATGCTGGCGTTCCCTCGTCCTCCTGTCTTAGCTAATTGTTATTCTTGAAAGTTATTTTCATTTCATGTTAAGTAGAGATGAACTAAGGAAGATATGGTGAGCCCTGGTCCTAGTTTTATCCCCAAAGACTATCTGAAAGTTTCCCTTGGAATGTGTTGAAAGCTGGCTAGTTTCAAAGTACTTACCAGATCTTAGACCATTCTTTGTTATCTTATGTGTTTGTCTTGAAAGCTACCAAGTAAAGCAGATCTAGGAGAGGTTTTGTGGTGAGCCTTGCCCGCTAGTTTCTTCTCCAACAATTGCCTTCAAGATTCCCTTTGTTTTTAAAAATGTTTTCTATTGAAAGTATATCAAAGGCTGGCTAGTTTCGAAGTACTTACCAGATCCTGGATTGATTTTATGTCTTTCTTAAGTGTTTTTCAAAGGCTAGCTAGTTTCAAAGTACTTACCAGATCCTGAGCTGCTCTTTGTTCTTCATTTGTTTAATTCCCCCTCTTTTTGTATCATTTCATTCCATAAATCAAACCTTAAAGAGATCCTTAGACATAGATGACTTGCCCCATGGACCACTCTTGAACCTGATTGTTTCAATTAAACCCTATTATGAATCCATAGCCCAATGGACTAAAACCTGCAATTATCCATCTTTTTGGCCAAAGCTTGTTCTATTTGCTTGCAACTTCTCACCCTTGGAACTCTTTCCATTTAGAACTTTCCACCTCAAACAATAATCATGCTCAGTCATCCAAAACAAAACAAAACCCTCGGCCTTTGTAACTAGCCTAATATCATTACCCTAAAGCTTTTAAAGATAAATCCATCTTTGAACTTTATTGGAGAGATCCCTCTCTGGATTCAGGAGGGCTAGATCCTAGAATCCCAAAGTGGTTGAAAGGGTGTTCTCCCTGCTGTCGAACTTTTGCCAATCTTGCTGATTACAGGGAGCCAACATTTCTGGAGACTCCGCTGGGGAATCTTGAGTTATTTTCTTGATTGAATACTTTTAATATCTCAGAAACCCTTTACTCACTAGAAATTTGGCATATTGGCCAGCTGAGCCACCAGCCAATATTTCTGGCGACTCCGTTGGGGAATATTTTTGAGTGTTTTTTCAGCCTAGGTACCTTTAAGACCTCAGAAGACCCTTGATTCAAAAATATTTTGCAGTGAGTAAAAAGCAGCCCTCTTCAAGCACTACCAAACCAATGGTAATTATGGTAAAACTTGTTTGAATCAGTGACAAACTAGATAGACCCTAGGATTCTCATAAGACTTTATCTAACCTTGAAGGATTAGCTAGATTAGCCATAAGAGTAGATTGTCTTTGTCTCATAACCGTAGCTAAGTTTTGGAACAGATTTAGAACAATCTTAACAACTAATAGGACTGAAAAATAACTCAGAAAACTCAAAAATATTTCATATTGGAATTCAATAAACATGGTGGAGGACCATAAAACCTTTTACCTCCAAAAGAGCTAAAATTTTTCACTTGGCGACTCCACAATCCTCACAGACCTTAAAACTCCACTGGGAAGAACATTTATCATTTTAACATTATTCAAACTCAGTTAGAGGACTGTAGGATTAAATTTTGTGCAAAAGAGATTAGTTGACCTCTGAAAGACTGTCATATCTGGTTGAACTTTTCTTGTTTAGTTGGGTCTAAAAACACAACATATTGGCTCCTATAAAGATTCATACTCGAGCCTATCCTGACCCTGACCCACCTAAGATAGTTGATAACCTAGAAAATATCCTTAGGAACTCTCCTAAGATAAATTTTTCAACTTTTTTTAGATCACCCTTGAGAGCTAATTCAGTTCCTGAAAATCTTGTAGCTCTACAACAATCACAAGCAGATCTAATAAATACATTTATAACTAGGTCTCTTGGTGATTTAGATCAGCTAGATTCTGAGTTTTCACTTTCATCTCCTGAAACAAGTGAACTTCCTGGTAGTAGAGAAACAACACCACCTGATTCACATTTCCTTTTCAATTTAGGTGTCTCTCATCCCAGATCAGCTCAGTAATCTATTCCTGGTCTGTTCACATCTGCTCATGCTACATCCACTGTCCAAACCACTCCACTTCAGCCCACTTTCCCTTTTGTTAATCCACCTCTTGTAAATCTGCCTCCACCACATATCATGGCAGCATGGTATGCTCCCTTAGTCGTTCCTATACTATTAGTCAATCTTCCACAGGACTATCAGTCCAAAATTCCATTATATGATGCTAGTAATGCCACAATTTCATCACAACATGTGGATAAAATGAATGACTACTTTGACAGAAATGAAATTGATGATGATTCTGTCAAGCTTAGATTATTTTCTCAGAGTCTGGGGGGAGAAGTAAGAAAATGGTTTAAAGGCTTAATCCCCTATAGTATCAATGATCTCCAAGCCTTCCATTAGACATTCTTAAACAAATGGGAAGTAAAGAAGAATCCTCTCCAAATCCTCTCTGATTACAAGAACCTCCATAGAAACACTGGGGAAAGTGTACAAGCTTACTCCACTAGATTCAATAGTGTGTATAATGCACTTACCCCAGATCTAAAGCCTCCACAAGGCTCAGCGTTAAAAAATTTTCCTGAAGGGTTTGACCCTGAGATGGCTTATCAGCTAAGAGAGAGAGATCCTGCAACTATTGAGGATATGAAAAAAGGAGATCTTGCTGTGGAAGTTAACTTAATGGAGAAGATAACAAGAATGAATAATGAGAAGAGAGTGTCCTTTAGAGAGGAATCTACACCTTCTACTTCTAGCTCAAAGATGGAAAGAATGATGGAGGAGATGATGAAGAGAATGAGTATCTTTGAGAGAGCACAAGAAAATCAAAACCAAACTGCTCCTCAAAATAGAAACCAGAACCAAAATCATAATTTTAGAAGGAACCAACCTCCAAAAAGACCTAGGGAAGATGATCAATAGATCACCCCTCCCTTTCATAAAAACTATGTGAGTGAGGTTGAGGAAATAGATGAGCAAGTAGAGGATGATGATATCAACATGCTGGGAGTAGATAATGATGACTTTGAGGTTCATTATGATAGAAAACAAGGTTTGTACACACCTTATGATGACAAAAGAGATAATGATGAGAATTATTATCAGGACATGGAAAATTTCATCACTGAATCTCAAAGGGAATATGACCTTAGAAGTAAAACCAATCAACAAACTCCCAACACCAAAACCTCTGAATCAACAAACTCCCAACACCAAAACCTCTGACAAATCTTCACAAAACAACACTTTAAACAAGCCCAAGGTTGCAAACAGAGGGAAAAAACAGTAGCTGTAAATTCTGATAAAGGAACAAAGAATGGCACTCAAAACAATGATAAACAGAGTGTAGACCTTAGCAGTACTAACACTTCAGTTAGTACTCCTGTTAAAACCATTTTGTCAAATGTAAATAGAAAAAATCAGCAAGTTGATGTTGCTGATAAAGTGGCAGTTAATAAGGCTGAGACAAGTACTTCAAAGAATCAAATTCCTTTCAGCCTGGAGCAGGAAATTTCCAAAATTAAAATCTCTGTTCCTCTGACTGAGTTAGCTGCCCAAAATCTATATAGGACCCAAATTTTGAAGGCTTTAAACATAGAGGATAATAATGAAACAGTCAATCTTAATGATGACCAACCAGAGTTTATCTTTGGTCCAAAGATTGAAGGTAGATATCAAGAGGGACCTGTTCCTCCCTTTTATGTAAGTTTAAACGTTCATGATAAGATTTTGCATAATGCTATGCACGATTCCAGGGCTTCTCATAATTTAATGCCAAAAGCTATAATGGAGAGCCTGGGTCTAGAAATCACCAAACTTTATAAAGACCTTTACTCCTTTGACTCAAGCAGAGTAAAATGTTTAGGATTAATAAAATATCTCTGCATTAACTTAGCTCAGATTATAGCCAAATGCTTAGTCATGGATATTGTTGTGGCTGATGTGCCCCAAAATTATGGAATGTTATTATCAAGATCTTGGGGGGCTAAGTTACAAGGGACTATGCATATGGACATGGCCTATGCGACTATCCCTATTTTCAATCAGACGAGAAGACTTTACAGGGAGTCCCATATGTAATACACGGTTACAAGTCAAGACATACCACAAAACTCTCCTCTATACTCTGTAAATATGGGCCTCCATTATTTTATCCTGTTTAAAGATGAAACACTTAGTGAACGGGTGACTTTAACAGAATTAATGGCCGATAGAGAGGAAGAAGAGCACAACACAGAAGTGTCAAAACAGTTTACTAAACCTTTAAACTTTAGAAAACCAAACACAGGTCTTGAACTACAAGTCATGTATTCTTTTCTTTTAAACCTTGACAGTGAAGAAGACAACCTTCAACGCATTGAAAAATCTGAGGAGTTGAAACAAATTCAACTAAGTGTTGAGACTCATGAACAATCGAATGGCATGTTAGTTGAAGAGGACAGTACCCAAGATCAAACTGAAACTATTCCTCTGTGGAGTATGAACTTCGATGGGAAATTCACTAGAACTAACGTTGGTGCAGGTGTCTGGATATGCAACACTAAGAACAATCACACAGAGAGTATTTCCTGTAAATTAAACTTTCAGTGTTCAAATAACATAGCGGAATATGAATCCCTTCTCCTGGGCTTATATTTGTTGAAAAATTTAGGAGCCAAGAGAGTTAAAGTACATGGGGATTCAGAGTTAATCATTAGGCAAGTCAACGGGGAATACAACGCAAATCACCCCAGACTTAGGGACTATCGAAATGATGTCGTGGACCTTTTAAAAACTTTTGAAGAGTACCAGATAATTTTTTTCCCAAGAAAAAGAAATATCGCGGCCCACAGCTAGGCCTTTGCAGCTAGAACATGCTTAATGCCATACGAAACTAAAGACTACACAACTTAGATTAAATTCAGACCTGCCATTCCTGATAACGAAAAATATTGGCAAGTGTTTGACAGAGACAAACAAATAGAAGACTTCATGCAATTCAGAAATGAATTCAAACTACACAGTTCAGATTCAGATTATGATACAGACTGCAATAGTGAAGAAAATTCTCTTGGTGAAGAATAATCATCTCCTGAACTTGTTAATATTAATCTATTGTCTGGAAAACTTAAAAACAAAACAGAATTGACTGTAGAGTTAGAAACAAAGGAGTTAGAAACCCTGCAGTCCAAAGATCAGAGTTTGCCTAACGGTCTGGCCCCTTTAGAAGAGTTGTTTGATTTTAACGATGTGGCCAAGAAGCCAAAACTGGAGCTTGTAGAGATGGAAGTGGAAGAGTGCAATATAGGCAGTGAACTTAAACCAATGATGATTAAACTGTCTAAAACTTTACCAGCTCACATTAAACTCAAATACATAGAGTTGTTTAAATAATTTTCTGATGTTTTTGCTTGGAGTATGAAGATCTTAAATCCTATGACATTGAAATAATATAGCACAAAATCCCTCTCAAGGAAAACGAAAAACCATTCAAACAGAAGTTGCGTAGAATAAACCCTGATTAGCTACCTTTGGTCGAGAAGGAAATCAAGAAAATGTATGAAGCTGGTATTATTGTCCCTATTAGATATTCTGAGTGGGTGTCTAATTTGGTGTGTGTTAGGAAGAAAATTGGAGAGATCAGGCTTTGTATAGACTTTAGAGACTTAAACAAAGCTTCACTGAAAGACAACTACCCTTTACCTAAGATGGATCATATTTTACAAAGCGTGGTAGTGTCTAGAATAATTTCTTTGCTTGATGGCTATTCAGGGTACAATCAGATCTTAGTCCACCCCGATGATCAATTAAAGACAACTTTTACTACACCATGAGGCACTTTCATGTATGTGAAAATTCCCTTTGGTCTAATGAACGCTGGAGCAACTTTTCAGAGAGCCATGGACATAGTATTCTCAGAAGAACTGGGCTACTTAATCATTATATACCTTGATGATGCTACTTTTTTTTCAAAGACAGATGAAGAGCACTTGGAACATTTAGGAACAGTCTTCGAGAGATGCAGAAAGTTTGGGATATCTTTAAACCCTAAGAAGACACTATTCGGTCTCCAAGAAGGTAAACTTCTTGGGCACATTATTTCAGAAGAGGGTATTAAGATATATCCAAAAAGGATTGAGGCCATATTACAGATCTCTCATCCTCGAAACATCCAGGAGTTGAAATATTTCATTGGGAAGATTAACTTTTTGAGAAGGTTCATCCCTAATTTGGCTGAGCTCCTTAGGAATATTACAAACATGCTGAAGAAGGAGCAAGGGGTAAAATGGACCTTGGAAGCAAACAAGTCCTTTGAACTGGTGAAACAAGTGTTAACCAAAACACCAGTTCTAATAATTCCTAATTTTTCAAAAGATTTTTATATTTTTTCATTTGCATCAGAACATACCATAGTTGTTGTCCTTCTACAGAAAAATCCACAAGGACAAGAGCAGCCTATTCCATTCTTTAGCAAGGCTTTGAGGGATGCCCCTCTGAAGTATAACATCATGGAAAAACAAGCTTTTGCTTTGGTTAAAGCTTTAAAATACTTCAGAGTATACATCTTGCACTCACACATCATTGCCTTTGTCCCAAATTCAGTTTTCAAAGACATTCTAACATAGGACCCAGATGGTAAGAGAGGTAAGTGGATTGTTGTTATTCTTGAATATGATTTAGAGATAAAACCCACTAAACTCATCAAAGGCCAAGGTCTAGCTATATTAATGGCTGAATCCAATTTTGAAGTTCTTGATATTAATATGATTAATGCTTTAGATGATCAAGAGGAAATCTTAACTCCCATTGTTGAAGAACATTTTATGAATCCTCTTGGTATGCTGATATTCTTTATGTTTTGCTTAATTTGAACACACCTCCTGGTTTGAAAAAAACTAAGGCAAGGTTCTTAAAGTTAAAAGCTATAAAATATTGCATTATAGATAGATGTATTTATTGGAAAAATGCAAGTGGTATATTGCTTAAATGTTTTCCTGAGTATGATGCAGAGAAGGTTAAGCACGAGTTCCATGAAGGGGAGTGTGGAGGCCATTTATACTAGAAGACAACAGCTAACAAAATTTTTAGGGTTGGTTACTATTGGCCTCCTGTTTTTTTTTATGTACATAAGATGATCATTGCCTGCCATAAGTGTCAACTTTTTGAAGGCAAAAGGAAGCTTCTACCTTTGCCTCTACATCCAATCACTGTTGAAGCCCCTTTTCAACAATGGGGACTTGAATTCATAGGAGAAATCCATCCACCTTCTTCTGCTCAGCATAGATGGATTCTCACTGCCACAGACTACTTCACTAAATGGATAGAAACCATCCCTTGTAGGCAAGCCACTGATTCTGTTATTATAAAATTAATGGAGACTAATATTCTCTCTAGATTTGGCTGTCCTACCAAGATCATCACTGATAATGCAACAACATTTGGATCAAAGAAGATGGTTGAATTCTGTCAAAAGTATCAGATAACATTGGGGCATTCCACGGCCTATTACCCTCAAGGTAATGGACTTGCAGAATCCTCAAACAAGAGTTTAGTGAACATAATCAAGAAGTTGCTGAAGGACAACAAGAAGTCTTGGCACACAAAACTAGTGCATGCACTTTGGGCTAACAGATTGACTTTGAAGAAATCTATTGGCATGTCACCCTACCAGCTTGTGTATGGCACTGATTCAATTTTTCCGACCAGCCTTGGTGTGCCAATTATGAAGTTGATTCAAGAGGTTCAGTCTAAAGATAATGACATGATCAGAAGGATAAATCAGACCATCTATCTTCAGCAAACCAGAGAGGAGGTTTATAACAAAGCATTACAGAAACAGGACAGCATCAAAAAGATTTTTGATAGAAGAACAAAGGCCAGCAATTTCAATGTTGGGGACAAAGTTTTAAAGTGGGACTCAAGGAGAGAAGGAAAGGGAAAGCATGGAAAATTTGACAACCTATGGCTTGGCCCTTACCTCATTCATTTAGCTGCTGGTAACAATGCCTTTTTCTTACAAGAATTGAATGGAGCAGAGCTATTTGGGGGTCCTGTCAATGGTAGGATTCTTAAACATTACTTCTCTTGATCCATGTCATGTTCTGAAAAGCCTTTTTATTTTTATTTTTTCTCATTATAAATATTTCCTCCAACATCGCATTGAAAGTTAGAAAAATCAAAATACAAAAACAATAGAAGAAAGAAAAGAGGGCAGGATTGAAAAAACAATAAAGGTACAACCCCATACCAAAAAAAAAAGAGAAACAAATTCGGAAAGTGTGCAATCTTAAATGCCACTCCTGAAAAACACACTTCTAGTTAGTCAAACAGCCTAATCTTGACTAATTAGTTTTAAATTTACTACTGATAGGATAGTGAATTCGATTTGCCAAATAGTTTAATCTTGGCTTATCAGTAGGTAGATTAGGTTAGAAATTAAACGTTAAAACATGCTCAAAATCTGAACCTGAGTTCCCAAAAAAAAATGACTCAAATTTGCTTAAATTTTTGAGTCAAAAACAGAGGTAAAAACTGGTTCTAATCATCTCAAAATTTGAACTAGTCAACAAAGGAAAAATAGTGCAAACAAGAATCAAAATAGAGCTGAAAAAAGATGAAGGAAGTGTTTGAACTTTCAGATCTGAAGCCTTCTATTTTGATTTAATTTTCTACAAAATAATATCTATGTGCAGCTTGTCTTTTATGCCATTGATCTGCAACAAGTTATACTGTTCAATCCTAACCTGTATGCTTTTAAATTTCTGTTTTAGAAATTAGAGAATAAAAATATGTTAGACTGTTTAATCCTAATAGATTGGTAGATTAGGTAGAGAAACATATGGACTTAACATTTTAATCTGAGTTCATGGAGAAATAAGGAGTAGAATTAGATTAGTTTTATTCTTTCAAAAGAATAAAATGTTGTGAAAAGATTTTTCCAATCCAAGTGCACTCTAATGAAGAAAAAATATTAGATCAGTAGGATTGGGTAGGTAGAAAGCTTGTTGATGAAGATCCATTGTTTTCCATGGTTGCTAACATTTTCTAAAGCAAAAGAAGAATATCCAAGAAAAGAAAGGCAGCCCAATGGATGAGGCACTGATCAGCCTCCTAGAGAATGCAAGTCTGAAGTTCTTGATGCCTTCAAGAAGGCACCATCCCCAAGTGGAGCCACTATTAGCCACCTATAAAATTTTTCATATTAAATGGTGTCTAAAACATTTTTGGAGCCTTCAAGGAACAAGTTTTATTTCAAAAAATGTTATCTCTTGAAGAATCTTGAAGACATCATGCCCTTGTTTCAATCTTAACTGTTGTTTCCATTTAGAAATCAAAAATTTTGTTGTTTCCATAAGAGAAAATACTGCTGCAAACACCATTTTCCCCTCCTTCCACTTAAAAACTAACCTCCATTTTTACCCCTTTTTTATCCCCATGAAATTCCTCTATTTTTCATTTTTCCCCATTTCCCCTTCATGAAATCCCCTTTACAGAGTTTAAACTCCTTTTTAAACTCTGCCGAAACCCCCAAATCCATCAGAAAATCCTCAAAAACTCATAAAAATACACTTTTTTGTATTTCAGAATTAAGCCCCCTTGGGCTAATTCTTAAACCACTTCCCCACATACACCTTGGTGCTGGAACCAAGCGCTGAACCATTTAAGCGCTTATCGCATCAGAAAAAATCTGAGCGCACAAGTATTTTTGGTTAAATTGAAAGTTCTGATGTGATTAGCCTTTTGTTCATAACCCCCGATCCTATTATCGCCTCATATAACTCTTGTGCCCGCAGCCGGGCACTAAAAAACATTGTATAATCCATCTCCGGTTGATATTTTCCTTTGTAAATTTAATAAACCCACTTTCCTAAAGCTTTGGTCTAAACGCGCTGAAACCATGTTTTTTAATGTAAAAATGGGTAGATTGAAAGACCTGAACCAAAATTTCCAATGCGATTGAATCCCCTGCTGTATAAATCCCCGCTCTCCACTTTTAATCCATATAACTTCTCCCGGGACCAAGAGTTAAAGTCCCAAGCACCAATCGCATCGCAAAATCCAAAATGGTTAGATCGAAAGACCGCACCAAAAGTTCTGATGTGATTGGCCCTTATACATAAAGCCTCAGGCCTTCGCATTCCATATAATCAAAGGCCCCATAGACGGGCCCCTATTCACTTCTTATATATAAACCCGCCCCCAAAGAAAAACCTTTGTATTTATTAAAACTTTGGGTTTTTTCATATGTATTAAAGGGTTTCCGCCGGTGCATGTCTTAAGATAATCTCCACCATTGATCTGATCCTCAGATCAACGGCCCGCGCAGCATCGCATCGCAAATTTTCATCAGGAGCATTTTATTTGTCTCCCCGCTTGGTCATCCCCCGATCAATCGAGAGTCGTTGATCACCTCCCCGCCCTTTTGCCATGCAAAAACAGTGGTTTTGCCTCTCTGAAACCACTTTCCCTCTTTTCCCTTGTGTGTTATCGCACGCGCCGTCCACCGTTGATCTCTACAGATCAACAGCTTGGATCTAAACCTTCATTTACATATCTCCCTCCGCCTCTACCAAAATGTTTTCAACGCAAATATCCACCATTGATCTCGTTGGCTGGATCTCATCCTACGACTCCTATTCATCCCGAAGCCCCAATTTCATTTCCTTCGTATTTTACCCCCGCCAAAGGAAATTTCGCCTATTTCCTTTATTTTTCTTCCATTTCTTTATAAAGTGACTCATTCACTTTGTATGATCACAACTGATCCCCATTGTTGATCTCTGCGCGATCAACGGTTCTGACTTATTTCTTCCTCTTCTCTTTCTTTAACCTCCGCAAATAGATCTACACCGTTGGATGATGCCATCCAACGGCCACGCTCCTCCCCACACCCTCTGAAGCAGTTAAACCCAATAACGTAGGATTTCTTAATATTTTGTGTATTTCGCAGGTTTCAAATTTTTTTTCCCATAATAATAAAGGAAAATAAAGCCGAGGGTGACGATCCTCTGGACTTCTGTTTATCAAAGGGAAACAACTACAAAGTTTCTACACCACATTTCGTCAATGCTTCATGGGAATTGATGCCATATGAGCCCTGTGCGTCCCTTCACATCAAAAAGACACAGAGAAATTAAATCAAACAAAAGAGTATCAGTTTTAAAGACCTGCCACAGTAGAATACAGGATTGAAGATAGTTTGGGGATTACGGCTAAGATTGATTATCAAAAGCCTAATCCTCCAAATTAAAATAGAATTAAAGACAAATCAAAAGATCATCAAACATAAATGCCTCCACTGCCACATCAGAGGCAAATTGATTCCTCTCAGCTACCCTTTGCCACTTGTAGCCACAAGCATTCAACAGAGGCCGAACTATGATCAGAAAACCAGATATTTGCCTCAGCACAGCCAAATAGTTAATTCTGCTAAGGAACTTAATGCAAAATATCAGCAGAGTTACTACAACATGACACAGAGCCTTAAAAGTCAACAAAAGCTCCCACTGAGCTTAATTCTTAATGTAAAACATTTAATACAGAGGACACATATGTAAGCTTCTTCATCGAGAACCTCAAAGGCCGAGAAGCCTTAATTCTGTATTAATTGACTGGGGAGATCTTTTATCCTCTCCCACCTCCTCATTCCTTCTATAAATACTTCTGTAGAAGATGAGAAAATGTTGGTTGCTGAACTTTGAAATATACTTGAGCTTGAAACTTCTACTTGTAAATAGTGTTCATTGGATCTTGAAGCTCTACTTGTGATAGAATAGTTAGTCTGGGAAGTGTGGATGATTGCTAAACTAAAACATTGGACTTAAAGCTATAACTGGTTTGGAGCATAAATACAAACTGATTTATGGGATCCTGGTCTATGTCAATGGTGATGTTTTTCTTATTGTAAATCATTATTTTATTTCTGTTTTCACTTTTTCCATCTTCTCTGATAAAGAACAGCAAGCATAGAGTTAGGATTTACTGTATATCAGTACCCTTCTCTGACTGATAAGCTTTATCTAAATGTTTTCTTCCAAATTGTGTTATTTAGGAATGATTTAATTCAGTTCAAGCAGTAGGAATGCTGGCGTTCCCTCGTCCTCCTGTGTTAGCTAATTTTTATTCTTGAAATTTATTTTCATTTCATGTTAAGTAGAGATGAACTAGGGAAGATATGGTGAGCCCTGGTCCTAGTTTTATCCCCAAGGACTATCTGAAAGTTTCCCTTGAAATGTGTTGAAAGCTGGCTAGTTTCAAAGTACTTACCAAATCTTAGACCATTATTTGTTATCTTATGTGTTTGTCTCGAAAGCAATGAAGTAAAGCAGAGCTAGGAGAGGTTTTTTTGTGAGCCCTGCCCACTAGTTTCTTCTCCAACAGTTGCCTTCAAGATTCCCTTTGTTTTTAAAAATGTTTTCTATTGAAAGTATATCAAAGGCTGGCTAGTTTTGAAGTACTTACCAGATCCTGGGCTGCTCTTTGTTCTTCATTTGTTTAATTCCCCTTCTTGTTGTATCATTTCATTCCATAAATCAAACTTTAAAGAGATCCTTAGACATAGATGACTTGCCCCATGGACCACTCTTGAACCTGATTGTTTCAATTAAACCCTATTATGACTCCATAGCCCAATGGACTAAAACCTGCAATTATCCATATTTTTGGCCAAAGCTTGTTCTATTTGCTTACAACTTCTCACCTTTGGAACTCTTTCCATTTAGAAATTTCCACCTCAAACAATAACCATGCTCAACCATCCAAAACAAAACAAAACCCTCGGACTTCATAACTAGCTTAATATCATTGCCCTAAAGCTTTTAAAGATAAATCCATCTTTAAACTTTATTGGAGAGATCCCTCTCCAGATTCAGGAGGGCTAGATCCTAGAATCCCAAAGTGGTTGAAATGGTGTTCTCCCTACTGTCGTACTTTTTCCAATCTTGCTGATTACAGGGATCCAACAGATTCATGAGACACACATGGTGGATCTAAACAAGGAAAATCAAACAAAACCCTTGCATGAGAACGCAATTCCACTTCAGAAAACCATGAAGGAGGCTGAAAACTTGCACCATACCTTGCGGGAAGAAATACTCTCATCTCACACCTTTGAGCAAGGAAGCATGGAGATCTCTTTTTCAAAGAGGGATCCAATCCTTGGGAAGTTTCCCTTTCATGTTGCAGATATTGGGGGCAACAACACTGTCACATCTAGAGATTATCTAGTACCTCATGCAGAGGGAGGAGGAGCTCTTGCTCCAAGTAGAGGGATGCTTGCATCTTTGCAAGGAAGTCCCCAGGATCTCATGTGTGGAGATCAAGGCAACAACTCATGTTCTACATATGCCATTGATGATGAGGTGTGGAGCTATGGAGATACAAGCAGGAGATAGGGAGAATGACCAGCTTCGTGTGATGAGGAGCACACATCCCTGTCTATTTCATGAGGTTGATGCACCTAATGGGGAGACTAGATTTTGCAGTGAGAGCATGGACAGAATTTTCCATTCATACATGCAGTCACCTTTTGATGATCATGTCCCATTGCATGGAGACATTTTTCCGAGGAGACCACTGGATCAGCAGAGGAGGATGGATGCTTCATTAGTTGAGGCACCACTCAGTGATTTCAGAGGAGTGGGAACCTTGGGAGAGCTTGATACAATGCTGGGAGTATGGAGTAGACTCAAGGAGAGAGAGAGCATTCTCTCAACATCATCAGTACCCACTTCCATTTCATATTCTGCGTTGTGGCAGGATAGCAGGCTTCCAACTTGAATCTTTGGCATGGGAGATGTCAAAGATGAGGATGACCATATGACATATGCTCTTCATGAGGGATCATTAGCGATGTCGCTATGGAGGATAGATCCATATTGGAACTCCCATCTATTGGTGGAGTATTCCAAGGATCTCTTCACTTGTATGATATTGGATGACCAGTTGCATGAGGAGGGATATTCAGTCAGAGATGGGGTCATCTTCTATCATGGTAGGATATTCTTTCCTAGAGCTTCCAAGCTCAAGGAGAAGTTTCTAATCAGCTAAGGAGGATTTCCTTTTCAGCCCCACTTATTCTATGATAGCATACCACACCATCATGGAGGGGTATTTTTGGAAGGGTTCTGAGAAGGAGATATATTAGCATATGAGGAGATGCATGGATCATGTGCAGTTGGAGAAGATACATAACTCTTTGGAAGAGTTAGCACAACCACCTCTTTTCTCTTTGAGGATGAGAGGACACTCATCCATGAGCCACTCCATTTGTATGAGCAGATCATAAGGTAAGGGTGATGAATGTTTACATGATTATTTACATAATGTATGTATATGCCCCTTAACCATATATGTGGAGGATGTTGCTCCAAGGAGGATCATTCTTTCTTTTGGGCTTCATGGTCTAGTTGAGGCCATAAGCATGATTGATGGTCATTCCCTAGGAGGACTTGGGGAAGAGGTATATTAAGGAGGACATGCTCGTTGTACACCTTGCATCATTCACTTCCTCCATACTTATGAGGAGATTGGAGCATCAGGAAAGTGGTTGGAAAGCCACACATTTTATCAGTCTCTATTATAGTTGAGGGTCAAGCTGCATTGGTTGAATTTGATGGACCATTGTCCTTCTCACTTGTTACACATGGCAGCAAGCATGATTCTCATTTTGTCTCCCTATGGTTCTATTGTTTCTGTCTTTATGCGGAGCATGTTTGGGAGAGAGACACATTAGGTGAATGAGTCCTTTGAGGGAGGATCCTCCCACACTTTTTGCACTACATGTTCTAAGGGGAGCATGGGATATGGTATGGTCACCTTAACAACAAATTTGTTTCCTTATGAGGTGAGCCATATGATGATGAATTCCAACTCATCATGTATGGGGATATTTGGGCTAGCATGATTTGCAGCATTGGTGGAGAGACCTTTGGAGGTATAGTTCTCATCTTTCCACTTGAGGGAAACCTTCTTTCAGCCCAAGATCATTCAAAACTCTACACTTATGAAAAGTGGAGAGATGGACAGCGTGGGGTAGGCTACATTGTTTACCATATGCATAATTTCAGCCCACCTACTTTGCCGGAGCTAGAGGTGGAGGACAGTTTTCAGGAGTTGCCTAGATGGGGGGTAACTCATTTTTCATGGCTAATAGCTTGGGGATGGATTATCCATATGGGAGAGATAATTCCCATTATATTTCAGATCCCATTCCTCAAAGGGACCTCTAGCCATCACTTTGTTATCCTCTTGAGTATTTCACCTTTACATGATGATGGCTTGATAGTTGACTTGCATGCTAAGGAGGAGCAATGTGGAGGCTTGATTGATGAGATAACATCACTTCACTTGGAGGAGATCATCATACATGGATGCTACAGGGAGAGGAGGAGAAAATAACCCAGTCTATCCTTGCACTTGCTTGAGGAAAATCAATATTTGAGAGGGGAGGATTGTAATATTCCAAAATTTGCAAGCAGCAAATTGGAATATTAATTTTTTCTTATATCATCTAGGAGGTGAATAATATGGGTAAAAGGCCCATGAGTAGGAATAAAATCACTCATATTGTGAAAGGGATCTATGGAGTAGCTTAATTTTTCACCTTCCAGTGTGAAAAGGGGCAAATGCATGAGGAAAAGGTCAAGTTTGACCAAGTCAACAACGTTGCCTAAGAGGGTGTGGCTTGCTTGGGAAGACAACGCAGTTTGAGAGGGAGAGAGATTCCTTGTGGAAGAAACCATAATGTGTGGGGCCGAGGGAAAAGAGACATTCACTCGCATAAAATGAGGAAGAGGCAACCATAGTGAGACATCTTTGATTATTGGATTATTGGTCTTGTAGACTATTTGCAGTCTCCGGCTGTTTAGCTGAGTTGCAGTTCTGTTTAGCACGAGGGATTCCTGTTTAGTATTTCCTCTCGTTCTTGAGAGGCCTCTTGAATTATTTCAATTCATTTCTCCACATCTTGGCTCAAGGCCAAAGCCACTTCCTTCAGTCACTGCGTTATTTCTGCTGAAGTATAACGTAGTGTTGCTGGGTGTTGCAGTGGAGGGTTCCACAACACCATTCCTTGGCTCATATTTCAGAGGAGGGAGATTCTATTCCTTGGAGAGGTTAGTGAGGAAGGTTTCAGAGCTAATTTTCATATCTTGGAATTAGGCCAAGCATCACCCATCATCAACAGTATAGTCCCTTCTCCAGACTACGTTATTTCAGTGTGTATCTGGAGTGGGGTTTGGCACCACTATTTTGGAGGGTGAGATCTTCAGGGATTGGATCAAACTTTCACCTGGAAGATCCATTGGATGAGATTCAGCCATTAATTGAAAAATATTCATCTATCTCCATCCATTTCTATTTTTTGAGTTGCAGTTGTTGCCCAACAACTCTGGCATTTCTGCAGAATTTCCATTTGTACCTATATTCTAGCCAATCCTTTTAAGGATTGTTGTATTATTGTTTTTCAGGGGTTCAGATCTTACTCCTCGATTTATTTGAGCCATATATTTTCATATTCATGTATTTACATCATTTTGCAGCAGTTCTCCATAATAGACTGCACTGTCATAGCCTGGGGTTTCACAGATGTAGCAGTATTCTTCATTTCCTTGGACATGTATTATTGAGGCTTGCATTGCCTAACATGAATGTTTGTTTCCTCAAGGATTTGTACTTTATTTACTATTATAAAATAATTTTTTGGCTTTTTGTATCTTCATGTGTTCATGGCATTAAAATAATGTTGTTATTCCATTGTATGCTCATACATTGTTGCAGTCCCTCATCGGGCACTTTCTGAGGGCAACTAGGTGTGGGAGATTGGTTTAACCCACCTAGAGGGATTTATTTTGAGCCACCTCTTGGATTTTTCTCTTAGATACATTTATCTAAGGGATCCAAGTCTTGGTTTCAAATCCTGTCGAAGCCATCCCTGGAAAATGTGTTTTCCAGTCATGCCTTGCTAGCTATTCCAAATTTGGAATATTGTAGAAGAAAATGAAATTAAAGATAGAATTTTATATGCAGTATAAATTAGCAAAATGATTGTCAAAAATTATTGTAGGAATTATACAGAAAAGAAGTTGATGGATTCAAAGGAAGCAGTGAGTTAATTTGATAAATTATTTGATAACATAGAAAGAGCAGGTTTGGCATCATGTTGGGGGCTTAGAGATGGTCTTATGTCATGGAATTCTTATGAGCCCTTCCTAGTTTTGGAAAAAAATTAGGTAGAAAACACTCATGAGAAAACTCAAGTTCTTAAATGAGCAACAGTGATCAATTTACTTCAGAGACATTTTCAACTTTTGCGGTTAGTGAAAACTTTGTTTTTGGAAAGACCATCTTTCAATAGAATCACTGCTTTCAGATTGGAGTTTCACAAGCTGGTTCATTCACCAAAGATGAACATTGAAATATGGAAGAAGTGCAAAGCCTGGATGATAGATTTACTGAAGGACCCCTCGAGTGAAAAGAAGGATAAATCAACCAGTCAAGGAAATTTAGCAGCATCGTCATCAATCCATATTCAACATATAGATTAGGATTTTAATTTCATGTTATTTCCTCTTTTAAAGAGAGAATGTAATTATAATAAGACATTTTTGAATACATGTAATAGATATTCTACGACATCCTAAGTATTTAAGTAGGTAAGATCAGTTACAACAGTTACAAACTACTTTCTATTGTATTTAATGAGATAGAGAAGAAAGAGAAAGGTTCCGAGTTTTGGACCTTCAAACTGTAATTTTTGTACTCAGATTTCAGATGATAAATGAATGAAAAGAAATTTTCTAGTATTTTTAAATGTTGACATGTTTTCAAGATTACATTCTGTGTTTTCCATCTCTGAATAAGATGAAGTAATGAAGTTGCAGGTCTCTTTTACTTATGTAATTAAGAGTTAAAACCCTTAATAGGCGCTCCTTCATTTTAACTGTTCCTTTTCTTATAATTATTCTTTAGTTTGAGGTGATATATTCTGTATAACAGCATATCAGTTTGGACTTCTTTCTTGTATTTTCTTCTGATCATTTCATTCTACATCAACAAATAACAACATTGTGGAACATTCATTGTATTTGATCTTTTAAGGTTTAATGATAAATATTTGAGGGTGATTAAACAAAGACAAATATTTCTGTGATATAATTATATAAATGTCTTAAGCACCGGTTCCTTATCACAGCTAAGGGATTGTATCTTAAGGTACAACATTTTTTGGTGCCATTGCTGGGGATGAAGAAGTGGATTTTTTCACTGGGTTTTGTTCATAATTCGTCTGGTTGTTCAGAGAGGAGGAAATATTAAAGTTGTGTTTTATTTTATAATCTTGGCTTATAAGAGGCCACATACGAGGTCAGATACCTCTCAGCAGAAAGCTCTTATTCTCTCAGATCCAGAAAAGTTGGTTTCTAAAAAAGGCTAGAAATCAAGAATGCTTTCTACACCTGATGCCACACAGCCTACACCAAGAAACAGTTCCCATACCCTTTCATCCAAGGATATTTCCCAGAAACTCATTTTCTCGGAACAAGAATCCTCGTCTTTACTCATTCATTTCTAAGAACCAAGATTAGAAGAACAATATTTGGAGTCCGTTTCATTCACATTTACAGAAACTCAACCTATTACAGTTGTCAGTTCTTCTACTATTGTTCATCAACCCCTTCCCATATCAGTTGCTTCACCTCATCCATCCACATCTACAACTGGTATACAATCCCCACCTACTCAAGGAGCAGTTAATCAAGGCATAAACATGGCAGCCCTTGCTTTCTTGATGAACAGATATGCGCCATTAAATCTTCTGCAACCAGTGAATGCAATGCCTTAGAAATACCTTAAGTTTCTTCCTAGATTTACTGGTGAAGATGAAATAACTGCAGAACAACACTTTCCTTTGTTTTTCACTTTTGCTGAAAATTTAAATGTTGAACATATTGATGTAGTAATGAGACTTTTTGTACATTCTCTAAATGGAGAGGTAATAAAATGGTTTAAAGGATTACCAAATGGCTCAATTAATGATTGGGATGAATTAGAAAGACAATTCATCCAAATATGGGGTGAAAAGAGAGATCATGGTTATTCATTGACAAAGTTTAATGCTATTAAGAAAAATTCTGATGAAAACATGAGTGATTTCATTAAAATATTTAACAAATTGTATAATAGTTTGTGTGAAATGAAACCCCCTCCTATTGGAGCAAGAGTTGTTTTTGCTGGAGCATTTGTATCAAATTTTAGTTTTTCTTTGAGAGAGATAAGATCTCCTACTTTTGAAAAAATCCAAACTGATGCTTTAGAAATTGAAGAAAATATGACTGCTGCTGGAAAAGAACAAGAAAAGCATTCAATTCATGATAAAGGTAAAGCCAAAGAATAATCATCACATAATCAAACAATTGATGACATGAATATGGTCATAAAAAAAATTTCAAACAAATTAGTAAAGATGGAATTAGATAATAAGAAACCTACATAGCAAAATAGAGGGGTTTTTAATCCTCGATTCAGAAATCTGCCCTTGCAGATTTTGTAGAGGGAAAGAAGAGATCAAGACCAAGTTCAAGCACCCTTATATATAGAAGCAACACCTTCACAATCTACTGATGATGATCAGAAAGAGGTTGAAGATCAAATCTCTGCTGTTTACATGGAGGATGATTAAGAAGAAGAGAAATGTGAAGAAGAATGTACATAGGCTGATGTATCATTTGACCGGGAAGAAATGGATGATTATTGTAAGAAATTCACTGATTTTATGCAAGAAGAATTGCATAAGAAGTATGACTTGAGTTCAAAAAAGAGATTGAGAGCTCAAGAGGATGAGGAAAAAGAACCAGAGTTAGTTCCTTCTCCAATGGCAACTCCACAACCAAAGAACTCAATAAAACAATAAAACAAGGGAAAAAAACCCATGAATTCAATAAAAGAAAGTGAGAAGCAGCAAGCTGAGGCTTCCCAAAGTAAGTCTAATGATTCTAATATTTTGGAGAATATTGTTACTGTACCTGAGAAACATGCTAATCCTAACAAAAATCAAGAAGAACCTAAGAATATTGTTAAAAAAAAGAAAACGTTCAGTTTGTCCAAAGAGTTAGAAAAAGTTAAAATTCAATTACCCTTGCTTGAGTTAGCTAAGACACCTAGATATAAGAAAGAGATTGTAGAGTTTATTAATCTCTCTCAATCTGATGATGTTGGTGATATTGTGAATTTTCAAGAAGAAAAACCAGTGGTCACCTTTGGTCCTCATGTTGAAGAGGTAGATTCCTCTGTTCCTCCTTTTTATATATCAGTACTTCTACATTATTTGATTTTACATAATTGTATGTTAGATTCTAGTGCATCACATAATATTATGCCATTATCTGTTATGAAATAACTAAATTTACAAATCACTAAGCCCTATAGAGACCTCTATTCATTTGACTAAAAAAGGGTGAAGTTTGTTGGGCTTATCAAAGACATGGTGGTTTCCTTGGCTCAAATTCCAGCCAAGAGTATCATGATGGATGTAGTAGTTGCATATATTCTGTCCAGATCTGGTATGCTGTTGTCCAGATCTTTGGGAGAAAAACTTGGAGGTGTCTTAAAATTAGGCTTCACACATGCCATCATTCCTGTCTTCAATGGGGAAGAAATAAGGTTATACAGAGAAACCAGATTTCTCAAAACTACCACAAAGAAGGACGAAAGTAATTCCCCTATCTATGGTCAAGAGAAGGAGGATCTCTCTTGTTTTATGCTGCATGAAGATGCAGAATTTTTTGAAGACTCACAGAAGCAACTCTCTTCAGCAAATGTACATAAGGAGCTGAATTCAAATAGAATTTGGAAGTGTTATTTTGATGGTGCCTACTCAAAGGATGGCATAGGAGCTGGGTTTTTATTCATATCTCCAGAAGGTATTTTTTTACCTTTTTCTTTAAATCTTGAATTTGAATCAACAAACGATGTAGCTGGGTATGAAGAATTTATTTTGAGTCTTCAAACCACTAAATAAATGGGAATTCAATGTATTTCCATTTTTTGTGATTCTGAGTTAATTATAAGGCAGATTAAGAATTCATGTCAGACCAAGCATCCCAAATTGAGATCTTATAGAAATTAAGTGTGGGACCTTATGGAAAACTATTTTGACGCCTTGAATCTTCTCTTTATTCCAAGAGAAGATTCACTGGCAGTAGCAGCCAATACATTTAAGCCACCAATTAATCCAAGGCTGAGATATGAGATTGAGTTGATACATAGGCCTTCAATTCATGGTAATGTAAAGCATTGGAAGGTTTTTGAGGATGATGAGTAGATCAATCATTTCCTAACAATGATTGGAAATTTTGAAGAAAATGAAATTAATCAAGAAAGTGAACAAGTTGATCAGAATGATGCACTCAAAAACCTGAAACAGTCAATAGGTGATCAGAAAATAATTCAGTTGAAGGATAATACGTTTCCCAGAGGTCTGTTTCCTCTAGAAATATTGTTTGATGCCAATGATGTAGTAGTGAACCAAAAGAAAGTATCTTGGGATGGAGAAATGGAGGACTGTAATTTAGGAACTCAGCAAAAGCCCAAAATGGTTAAGTTATTTAAAGGAGTTCCCAAGGATTATAAAGAAAGGTATGTAGATCTTTTGAAGAATTATATGGTTGTGCTTGCATGGTCATATGAAGACTTAAATACATATGATTTAGATATTATTCAGCATAAAATACCACTGAAATATGGGGTTAAGCCTCACAGGCAAAAGCTCAAGCAGATTAATCCACTTTTACTTGCCCCAATTGAAAAATAGGTGAAAAAAATGTTGCAAGAAAAAATCATAGTTCCACTTAGATACTCAAATTGGGTTTCAAATTTGGTTCCTATTAGGAAGAATAATGGAGAGATAAGATTATGTGTTGATTTCAGGAACTTAAACAGAGCTTCCCTAAAGGATAATTATCCTTTTCCAAAGATTGATTATGTTCTGCAAAAAGTGTCTAGAGCTCATAGGTTATCCATGGTTGATGGTTTTTCTGGGTACAACCAAGTAGCTGTTGAAAAATAAGATCAGAAGAAAACAACTTTTACTACACCTTGGGGAACATTCATGTATGCCAGAATGCCATTTGGTCTCATGAATGCAGGATCTATTTTCTAGAGGGTAATGGATATAGCATTTGTGGGTGACAAATTTGTAGTCATATATTTGGATGATGTGACTATTTTTTTAGGTTATGATGATGAGAACTTCAAGCATATACAGAAAGCTTTCCTAAAATGTAGGAAGTTTGGGTTATCATTGAATCCTAAGAAATATTTCTTTTCTTTGGAGGAATGTAAGTTGCTAGGACATATAGTTTCAAATCATGGGGTAAAAATTGATCCAGCAAGAGTTGAGGCTATATAAAAAATCCCATTGCCTAGAAGTAAGAAAAGATATTCAAATATTTATAGGTGTTATCACCAAAATCGTACCTAATTGGTTGTTGATCAAACAACTTCAGTGTAACTATTTCAAACCAATCTTGTGACTGAGGCTTAGCTTCCTCAATCTGAGAGGGCTCTCTCAAGGGTTAATGATATTGAATAAATATGTAGATAGATGGCTAACTCTATGATTTAAGTATTGGTTTCATATGTTTGCAGGTTGAAAATAACATCAATATGTAAACATTGGGCTTATGGAGTCAACACTTTCAGTGATTCAGTAAGTCTACTTGACATGGAAGTTGAGGCAGGTCAGAGTTCTTAGTAGTAGGACACACACACATGAAACATGAAAATACACAGTTAATTCACTTATAAAGGAAGTAAGAGCATCAATTGGATGAATTTTGAGTAATATAAATGAAAAACAATGTAAGAGAGATACATAAAAAGGTACATATAAGATAAGTAAGCACCAAAAACTCCTTCAGAATCCCAAGTTGGTCAAGTAACAAATCTTTGTATTGCTGAAACAAACAATTTACAATAAGCTGCCATTTTGCCAAAAATCTCTAACCCTTGACAAATTCGATCCCATGGCCTTTAATAGACATCTTACATCATCATATGATCTGCCTCTAGGCTAGATACATTGAATTTTTTCCTAATGGCACCTTGCATAACCATAAAACATCAACTTTAATGATAAATAGACACCTATCCTACTTGACAGTCCTATTTAAAATAGGACTCAAACTACTCCTTATTATCTTTAACAACATTATATAATAAAATAAATTACATATTTGACAAGTATATATTCACATGGTCGAATTTATATGATGGGCTTCATCGCTTTATGACCACTTAGCTGACCTCCTCAAAACTAGGAAACAAGACCTTGTTTTTTAGGCAAATGGTATTATTTTTTTTTTTAATGGCCGAAGCGTCCTCAGACACGCAATTTTATTAATCACAAAAAACAATTACATTGGAATTATGCAAGAGTTTACACTTGAACAACAAAAACACTCTTGCAATGAGCTATTTATAAGCTCAATGTCCTAACTTCCACTAATTATGGATCACTTATTAAATAACAAGTGTCCACTTACATTAAATGACCTCCTAACTATTATACTAACTTTATTCCTAACTTAGAGCCTCGGAAATGACTCTTTTCTAGAGTCCTATTTTTTTAATAACAAATTTCTATTTCTAAGTATCTCAAAAATTTATTAAATATTCTAGAATAATAATTATTAATTTAATATCTTAAATTAATAATTATTTTATTCTAACTTTATAACCTATGATAAAAATTATTTTTGGATCATATAACATTCCCCCCTATGATCCAAAGATACATTACAACAGATACCAAGTTCATCCCTGAACTTAGTAAATTTTATTCTGCCAAGAGGTTTTGTGAAAATGTCGGAGGTCTGATCTTCTGAAGGGCAATACACTGGCTTGATGACGTCCTTTGCAATAAGAGATCTGATATGATGATACTTGGTGTCCACATGCTTTGTCTTTGAATGGAAAACTGGATTCTTGGCAAGCTTTATTGCTGACTGATTGTCAA
Source organism: Pinus albicaulis (assembly GCA_034641835.2). Taxonomy (NCBI): domain Eukaryota; kingdom Viridiplantae; phylum Streptophyta; class Pinopsida; order Pinales; family Pinaceae; genus Pinus; species Pinus albicaulis. The sequence continues at coordinate 39,920 of JAXQQM020067569.1, forward strand.
TGAATAACGAAGTTTTTTCTGCTGGAGGAATTCCCAAGTCCTGTAAAACTCGACATAACCAAAAAATCTCACATGATGCTTCCCATGCTGAAATGTACTCTGCTTCTACTAAAGAAGTGGCCACTGTAGTTTGCTTCTTGCAACTCTAGGAAACTACAACTGACCCCATGTTCATTAATTAGCCTGAGGTTGATGCCTTGTCATCAATACTGCCAGCAAAGTCGGCATATGAAAATCCACCAAGTACAAAAATTTTAGTCTTTTTGTAAAGAAGACCAAAATATTTTGTTCCTTGGATATATCGAAGAACTCTTTTGGCTGCATTCCAATGGCTGTCTAGTGGTTCCTACATAAAACGTGAAAGAATGGCTGCATAAGATAGATCAGGACGAGTGGTTGTCAAATAAATCAAGCTGCCAATCAACTATCTATAAGTAGTGTTGTCCACCTTTCCCCCCCTTCAAATTTTGAAAGTTTCAAGTTTTGCTCCATAGGGGTAAGGATAGGCTTACAATCCTGCATTCCAAATCGCTGAAGAATTTATGCTGCATATTTACTCTGGGAAATGAAGATCTGATGTGGACGTTGGAATACTTCAACTCCAAGATAGTAGTGAAGTAGTCCCAAATTTGTCATCTTAAAACCTGCATGTAATTCCTTTTTCACCTGGTCAATGTGATAATCATTGTTACCTGTGATGATCAAATCATTGACATACATAATCAAAATCACCAGATTTTTACCTTGTTGGCGTACATACAAGGTATCATCAGATTCACTGCAATGAAAACCAACTTGGTGAAGGTACTCATCCATTTTGGCATACCAAGCTTGGGGAGCTTGTTTTAACCCATATAAAGCCTTTATCAGTTTGCAGAATTTTATGTTCTTTTCCTTCAACTTCAAAACCTAGTGGTTGAGTCATGTAGACTTCTTCCTGTAAATCTCTGTTTAGAAAAACACTTTTTACATCCATTTGATGAACTTTCCACCCTTGTTGAGATGCTAAGGCAAGTGTGAGGCGGATGATGTTCCATTTAGCTGTGGGAGCAAAGGTTTCATCATAATCGATCCCTTCTTGCTGTGCAAAACCTTTAGCAACAAGTCTTGCTTTATACTTGTCAATATCACCATTTTTCTTGTACTTAATTCGATAAACCCATTTGCATCCAATAGGTTTAACATGCTGAGGACAATCAACAAGTTGCCAAGTGTTGTTGTCTTGAACTGCCTGATACTCATCAACCATTGTTTGTTGCCATGCTTTATGTTTTACTGCCTCTTGAAAAGAAGAAGGTTCAGTAAAATCATTTGCGATCAAAGCAAAATTGCCTTCATTTCGTTTTGATGCCCTTATTCCTGTTTTGTTTTGTTCATTAGGCCTTACATTTTTCAAGAGTTGAACTGCCCATTTTGGAAGTTGTTGCTCACTTGTTTGAGGTTCTGAGAAGTCCCCATCATTGTAAAGGGGATTAATGTAAACTGATGTTCGTCGTTCAGGTGGTGAATCTGGAGAATCACTGTCAGAAGAACTGCTGCTGCTTGGAGACGCTGATGAACTGCTAGAAGACCCAGATGATTTTGTTGAAGTAGATGGACTTGATGACTCATCTTCAGAGGAAGGAAAATCAAGTTCATACCAATTTGGTGAAGTTGGTTGACTTTTCATATTTCCTTTCCTTTTACTGCCCTTAGTTTCTAACTTGTGAAGAAGACTTTCAATTTCTTTAGCACTCTTACTCTCTGTTTCATCAAAAATGACATCCCTACTCACAATAAATTTTCCATTTGACAAAAGTTGGTACCCTTTCTTCTCATCAGAATACCCGATAATTGTGCAACTTTAAGCTTCGTGCATCAAGCTTAGTTCGTTTTTCCTTGGGAACTAAGGCATAACAAATAGATCCGAAAACTCTGAGATTCTTAACCCATGGTTTGAATCAAAACCATGCTTCATAGGGTGTGATTTCATCTAAAGAAGCTGTGGGATATTTGTTTCTCAAATAGACAGCGGTATGAACTACTTTAGCCCAATATGAAGGACTTAACTTTTTGAAAGTTAACATAGATTGTGCCATTCCTAACAATTTACGATTCATTCGTTCTACTACCCCATTTTGCTGCAGAGTGTAGACATTGGTAATATGTCGTTTGATTCCATTTTCCATGCAATACTTTTTGAATTCATTTGAAGTGAATTCTCTGCCGTTGTCAGTTCGAAGAGTGCCAATCTTCTCCTTTACTTCATTTTCAATAAGCTTATGAAAAGTTTTGAACTTTTCGAAGGCTTCTAACTTTTGCTTCAAGAAATAAACCCATGTCATCCTGCTAAAATCGTCAATAAAAAGTAAAAAAATATCTGCAACTTCAAAGTGAATTTGGGAAGGGTTCACAAATATCACTGTGAACCAACTGCAAATGTCTGTCTGCTCGCCAGGAACTGGTGGGAAAAGTCTCTCGATGTTGCTTTCCAAAAATGCAAGATTCACACTTTGCATTTTCCTTCTTGAAGGTTGGAAGTCCTTTAACCATGCCCTGTTTTTGTAACTGAGAGAGACTGTCAAAGTTGAGATGGCCATATCTGACATGCCATAATCTGATTGGTGAAATATCTGTACTTGCTGCGCCTGCAAAGTCAGAATGTCTTGGAATAACTGTCCCTTTCATCCTTAACAGTTTTCCATCTTCATAACCTATCATTACTGTTTGCATGTTTTGTTTAACTGAATTGATTTTAACTGAGCCATCTTGCATAATCACCGTGTGTCCTGCCTGTCGAATTATGACTAAGGACAACAAATTTTTCTTGAATGTGGGGACATACCATACATTAGAAATTAGTCTTTCTCCGATGCCTGGTAAAAGAACTTTAACTACACCTTTGCCTGAAGGAGTATGTTTGGTTTTGTCAGCAAGATATATTGAATTCATATGGCATTCTTTAAAAATCCAAAAGAAGTCTTGTCGAAATGTCATATGTTTAGTTGCACCTGTATCAAGAATCCATGCATCTTCATAATCACTATGGAGAAAGTTTGAAACTTGTAAAGTTGTTGCTTCTGTGTTTGTGAAAACATATTCGGAACTACCAGGATCATCTTCATCATTTGCAAACTGAGCTGAGTTTGAATGAAACTTAGAAATTTTCTCAATAGAAGTTCTACAATCTGCTGCATAATGACCAACTCTGTTACATCACCTGCAAAAAATTTGACTCAAATCGGTGCCTCTCCCTTGAGACTGTCCTCTGCCTTGAGACTGTCCTCAACCTCTGCTTTGTCCTCTGTTTTGAGATTGTCCTCTCCCTAGATTTTGTCCTGTGCCTTGCTGATATCCTCTGTTTTTATTTTTTCCTCTGCCTTGAGAATTGTTTCTACCTGAACTGGAGCCTCTGTTGGAGTTGTTTCCTCTGTGTTGACTGCGACCACGACCTTGCGCTACTTGATTTTTATTAAAATTACCTTTTCCTTTGTTTCTAGAATTGTCAAATGAGGAGTTGCTAGTACTGGCCTCTATGAGAAAAACATCTTCACCAACTTTCTTTTTCTTCCCAAAATTTTTATCATGTTGAGTCAACATTTCGCAGAGCTCATCAAACTTTAGCTTTTCTAACTTTCCATTTAGTTGTAGAGTTTCCAAAAAATGTGTGTAGGAAGAAGGAAGTCCAGCAATTAAATTTGTGACCATAAAACTATCGTCTACTGCTTGAAAACCAACATTAACAATTTCCTGCTTAATATTCTTAAGTCTGGAGATGTATTCAAAAATATCTCCTTCTTCAGTCAATTTTTGATGCAACAATTTTAATTGTAGGTCAACTTTTTTTGATTGAGCCTGAGTATCAAACAACTCTTTAAAAGCTCTCAAAGCAGACCATGCATCTTTAGCATTTTCGATATGGACAAACATTTCATCATTGACAGAAGATTTAATGAGAGCTAATGCTTTGGCATTTTTAACTTTCCATTTTGCAAGTGCATCTGCATCTGTAGGTTTATTTGGCTTTACATCTCCATCACAAATATCATGCCATAGTTCATTATAAATGAGAGTACTTTCGATGAGGCGTTGCCATGTTTTGTAAGATTTTGAACCTTCAATTTTGTCGGAATCAGAAAATAAATTAATCAACTTAGACATTGTAGTGTTTAAACTTCACACCACGAATCAAGCTCCAAAAAATATCAATATTGCGCAACACAACAGCAACACACGATGCAAAAAATGAACTATCGGGGCTTGGCCTTGACCCTCGAATAGTCGTTGAAACAGGAGAAAATTGACTGAGCTTTGCACTTGGCTCTAGTCAATTTCTCAAATATTACAAGGTATCTTTCAAAATTTGAATTTTACAATGATGCTCTTGCACAATCTGGTAAAAAAAAAAAATTACCCCCCTCAAAGTAAAATTACTTTGAGTTACAAAAATTCGTCCTTATAACTTCAATTAAAAAATTAAAAAATTCTACTTATTCCTCTAAATATAACAATTTTTGCTTGACTCATGGCAATATTACAATGCTCTAAAAAAAAAAATTCTACTTATTTCTCCAAATTCCTCCAAATCTTCCACTCCCTTATTTTCAAAAACAAAGAATTTCCTTATCTCTCCAAATAACATTACATAAAAAATATATTTTTTTTATCACTCCATTAAAAAAGAAAATACTTTAATAACTCTTTTACATGTCCACTTTTTAATTTCACCAACATTAACGCTGACTACAAACGCTACTTTGAACACTAAAGAAGTAATTCAAAAAATGTTGCAGCTTCAATTATGTTCAGTTGGTTTTTTAAATGCTGGTTCTCAGTGGTGGTATTTAAACATTACTTTCAACGTTAAAAAACAACAAAAAAACATTCAACGCTGCTTTAACTTACTCAAACGCCGCACAATGGTATTACGCTGGCCTGGAATGAAAAATCGAGAGAGGTTATTTGCACTTTGTTCACATTCTCTATTCTTTTCTCACACACTCCCCATGAGCTGTAGAGTCTGCTTTGTTTTCTTCTACCATTATTCCGGCGATCTTCAGGGGGTTTATAGAAATAACTAATACAACATCAACTTCGAATATCTACTCTGAAACTAATTCTTGGAAAAGATGGTTCAAATTGAGAAGCGCATTCGAGAAAATAGCAATTAGACAAGCCAAAAAACCACGTACCAGAATCAAGCCAATGGAGAAAGACGCGCTTTGCTACAACACTCTTACAAACACAGTCACCTCTCAACAATTTGAAACAGCAAAAACAAAACTTCACCTTGTTTCAAATATCGGTAGATGGGCATACCATCATAATTTAGATTTAAAAAATTTAGAAAAAAAGCACAATTAAATTTCTTTTTCTGAAAAAAAATAATAATTGATTGCATACCAATTTCTTTTGTTGATCAATGCAATGGAGTTGAGTTTTCCAAGAACTGGTAGAGCTGGAATCTCCTCCTCACATCATTACTGTGGCTCTAATACCACAATAATGGCCAAAGTGTCCTCAGACACGTAATTTTATTAATCACAAAAAAACAATTACATTGGAATTATGCAAGAGTTTACACCCAAACAACACAATCACTCTTGCAATGAGCTATTTATAAGCTCAATGTCCTAACTTCCACTAATTTTGGATCACTTATTAAATAACAAGTGTCCAATTACAAGTAAATGAGCTTCTAACTATTCTACTAACTTTACTCCTAACTTAGAGCCTAGGAAACGACTCTTTTCTAGAGTCCTATTTTTTAATAACAAATTTCTATTTCTAAATATCTCAAAGATTTATTAAATATTCTAGAATAATAATTATTAATTTAATATCTTAAATTAATAATTATTTTATTCAAACATTATAACCTATGATAAAATTTATTTTGGATCATCTAACATGGTGGAGATATTTTCCAACTTTAATTGCGACTGTGCATTGGAAAAAGTCACCTGCAGTTTTGAGAGGCTCATGGATGTGTTGGTCAGGGTGGAGGAGATCATTTCCCCAGTCTTCTTTTGCATATCCATATGGTCTATTGGGTGGATTCTCTTTGCATTAAACTCAAATGATGTCCTCTTGTAGTTTGCTGCACCTTTGGGCCGAGGAACTTGTGCTTCCAAGAATGCCAACCTCATTCTTCCCTTCTCAGATTCAAAGGTCGATAGAAGTCTACTCTGGGAGCTGCTTTTTTGTTTCCAAAATTGATTGTAGGTGTTGGTCTTGAGAACCTCATTCATTCTCTTTATTTCCCTAAATGTGTCATAGATGTCTTCTTCCTCTTATTCTGTAGTGGAAGTAGATGTGGGGGTTTGTACATCTTGCTGGTGGAATGAGACGGTGGCAGAAGATGTGGAGAATATTTGGTGGACACCTGCCGAAGCTGATCTTGGTGAATTCCCCATTGTGATGGCAGTTTGTTGGTTTTCCTCCTCTCCTTGATCATGGCCCATGCTGATCCTGGCTCTGACTATATTTTATTTTGAACTCCTTAGAGGAGGAGTCGATGTCCATGTCTTTTGGATCCTCCTTGGTCCTCTTACTTCCTGTTTCCTTTTCATGCTCCTTTCCTTTGTCATCTTGAACTCCTATTGCTTTCCCTTGAGGAGTTGGTGTCTGGATTCTTGAAGTAGAGATGACTTGCTCTTTAGCCTCCTCGAGTGTATTTACCACCCATTCTTCTTGGTTCATGTACTTCTCTATCTCCAATATGTGGGTATGGGTGTAGGGTTTGGACTTGTTTTCCACCCTCTTCTTGGAGATGATCCCCATTGTATCATAGGACTAGGTGAAAATATGTGTGAATTTCATCTCTTTCAGTATTTTATCTGCCTCTTCCCCTGTTGTCATGCTATTGCATATGAATGGGCTGATTTGGGATTTGATCCTGAATTGTGACTTCTTCTTGGCTGAAACAAAATGCACCTCATCAGCATCTATCATTTTCCTTATATACTCAAGGGAAAATATCCTCATGGAGAGGTATTTGGGTAGTTTATAAGGGACCAATTCACTGCCATAAACCCTGATATCTTTGTAGTTTTGGTAGAGGTACCAGTCTGTCATCCTGACCTGCTCTGTTAACTGCATCACTTTCTTGATTTCCTCACTGACCCTGGGCTCTGTGGTGCTGCTGAGTGCACTGATTTCTGGATGAATAAATAGGTATAAAAAGATTTTGTATGAATGGTATTCTTTTTCCTTTTTCATTATATTTGTCCAAAAAATGACAGATTGGGCTTGAGAGTCTCCACCTTGCTTTGTCATGTTGAATTCAAACTTGCTAGATTGAAAACAGGTGAACATATATACCAACATAGGTGTATTTGAATACCCCTTGTGTTTGAAAATTTAATAACTCGTCATGGATTGCATTAGCAAGGAACTTCGGATAGTTGAACATAACAGTGGGTTGGGCTTGTGCAGAGAAGATGGACAAGAAACCAATTATGAGTTCACCTATCCATTGATCATTATGATAACCTAACAAATAAGGCAGGGTGGTGACAATGTGATGGGTCCTTTCCGGGAAGGAGGATGATGAATATGGGGGATTTGTTGGAGGTGTTGGTGCATTGGGGGCCATGAACAACTCCAAGTTTTTGGCTCTCCTAGAAAAATCTAATCCCTGGTACAGTCCTACAAGGGATTCGTATGAAAAAGGTACAGTGTTCTCAACAATGGGGGCCTGAAACATCTCTTGAATAGTTGGGGAATTTACATGAAACAAAATCTCTCCTACAAAGTTCACTATGGCCCTTTGCTTAATGTCATAGCAAGTTTGAAATTTACTAATTAGCTTAGGGCAGTTATAGGTCCTAGAGAAAATGTAATGTGGGAGCTTGGTCTTCCACAAGCTGATTCCATATGCTTCATCAAGGAGCTTATCCTCGAGCTAGCAGTAGACGTCGAACATGTCGAGGTCTGACTCAATCTCGTGGATCTTGTAATCGTTGTCAGCCAGGGGAATATGGTCTAAGTCTACCTGGGAGTATACCATGGGATTGAACGGATGTTGATCTGCCTTGGGAGGCATGGATTGATTTTTTCTCTGTGTTTCACCTACAATGGATAATGGGCTGCAAGAGAATGGGAATAGAGAAGGGGGAAACTGTATGAATTGATAATGAGGAAGGTGTAAGACCAAAGGGGATTGGGATCGGAATTGAATTACCTGCAACAAGACTGTAACTAGGATCACAAAGCGCTGATCGTTCCTTCTCTCACGTGCAATTTACCCTTCGGCCACGGATAGTCATGATCTCTTTTGCAGATGAATGTGAATGTCACAACCTATAGTAATCCAACCAAAACAAGAAATTGAAACAATGGTGTCGTGACGAGTTAATATGTGGCTGGAGGGTAACCGTTGAGTTGGTGTGGGTATGTTGGATAACGTCCTGACCATTCATGGTGCAACGTTGCTATTGCTGGAAGGGGATGTGACGGGCTGAGGTGGACGGGTGATGGATGACGCAGCGCGGTGGCATTGGCAATGGTCACAGGCGATAGTGGTTTGGGGAAGGCAGAAAAAAAAATTTGGAGGGGGGCCCTGGTGGTAAGCGGTAATGGAGAAGGGGGGTGCAAAATTGCAGGAGTGCAACACATGGAGGAGGAGGTGGTAATCGTTAGCACCAATTCCAGCACTCCCCCCTTTTTTAATGTCTGGATGCTGAAGGGAGGTCGAAATGAATCGAGGGTCGTCAATGGCGAGGGGATGGGCAGAGATGAAGGGAAATGAGGGCGATATTTAATGGTGATGCGATGAGGTTGACGAGAAAATGGGCCTGGGTTAGGGGATGAGTGTCGAGGGAAAAACGTGACATGTCAAGGAATATGGGACCCGACAACTATCGCACATCACACATCGGAGGATTTAGTTGTGCGCGAAAGAGGTAAACCTTAAATTTTTCGAAGTGCGATGTGCAGGGAAATGAGAGGTGATGTGGAGGGAAGGTGGGGCCCGACCGCATCCCACAGATCATGAAATTTAACTTTGAATGATTAGAGGTAAACTCTAAATGGTGCGAAGTGTGAAACATGGGAGAATGGGAGGTGACATGGAGGGAAGGTGGGGACCGACTACATTGCAAATCTTAGGTTTTCGTTATAAGCAGCGAAGGTTAAAATTTAAATATGGTGAAGTGCGAAGTGCGGGGAAATGGGAGGTGACATGGAGGGAAGGTGGGGCCCGACCGCAACCCACAGATCACAACATTTAACTTGAAGCAGTAGAGGTAAACTGTAAAACTTGCGAAGTGCAGGGAGAAGTGACATGGCAGGGGAAAGTGGGACCGACTGCATCGCAAATCGCAAATTTTACCGTTCTCTGTTAGCGTTATTCTTTTGAACTTACGATTTGGTGTTTGGCGAGACTTGTACAACGCTTCAGGTGAAACAACTTTCCCCTCATAGGATTTTGAAGTCACCATTTCATTTTTCTTTCGTTTCTTCCTCCTTTGCATATCTACCTACCCGAACTACGCATCTAACATTTTTTCCTCCCTTTTTAGGGTGCATTTAGACTTGTAGACCCTGAACATTTTCTTTAACACTATAACCTAACCCCTATCTCTTATTTCTCCTATTGGTTCAGATTAATTTGTTGAGCCAATCTCATTTTATACCTATCTACTGACAAGCCAAGATTAAACAGTTTGGCAAATCTTTATTTTCTAGCCCATCCACTGATAAGCCAAGATTAAACAGTTTGGAAAATCTTTATATTCTAACCTATCAACAGAAATTGAAAAATGTCCAACCATGATTAAACTGTATGACTGGACAAACCTATCTAAAGAGTAGTGGCATTTGGACTTGCATCACTTTCAGTTTTATTTCTTTTTTGGGGTTCTTCTTTATCTTTTTCCCTTTTTTTTGTTTTCTCTTTTCATTCTTTCCTCTTTTCTCTTTTCTTTTTATACCCTCTTTTATTTCTCTTTTATTTCTTTTTTTTTCGAAATCATTTTAATTTTGAAAATCCTTTCAATAATGAAAACCTTGCACAAAATATGAAGTATCGAGTCACCTTGAGATCCTATAATTTATAGGGTACTAACAGGTAAAAACAATAAGAACTCTTGTAGGATCTCCAAATTATCTAGCATTTTTATTGACCATTGAACCACAAAATGTAAATCAAGCTAGTAAAGATGAATGTTGGATTCATGCCATGAATGAAGAACTTGATCAAATTGAAAAGAATAATACTTGGGAATTGGTTCCAAGACCTCATGATAAAAATGTTATTGGAACAAAATTGATATTCAAAAATAAGTTAAATTAAAATGGAGATGTAATTAGAAACAAAGCTAGACTTGTTTGTAAAGGGTATGCTCAACAAGAAGGTATATACTTTGAATAAAAATTTGCACTTGTAGCCAGACTTGAAGCCATAAGAATGTTTCTTGCATTTTCAAGCTTTCAACAATTCAAGGTTTATCAAATGGATGTAAAAACTACTTTCCTCAATCGTGATCTGGAAGAAGAAGTTTATATAGAACAACCAGAAGGATTCATTCTGGGAAATGATGAAAAACTTGTTTGCAAACTCAAAAGGGCCCTATATGGTCTAAAAGAAGCTCCTTGGGCATGGTACTATCATCCTGACAAATATATTCAACAATAAGGTTTCACAAAAGGATCTGCAAACAGTAACTTATACACAAAAATTGAGAATGATAAATTGTTAATTATTATTCTTTATGTTGATGACCTCATTTTTTGTAGTAATGAAGAATCCATGAGTCAGAAATTTTCTTATGTTATGCAGTAGGAATTTGAGATGTCTTTACTTGGGGAACTAACATATTTTATTGGCTTATAAGTACAACAAGAAAAATATGGCATATTTCTCTCACAAGCAAAATACCTCAAACAAATCCTGAAGAAATATGGGATGGAAGATTGCAAACTTATGAGCACTCCAATGGTAACCAGATGTAACCTAAATTCTCATGATAATTCTCCCATGGTAAACCAACCAAAATATAGATCTATGGTTGGAATTCTACTTTATCTAACAGGGACTAGACCAGATATCATGCATGTCGTTGGGATTCTTGGACGATTCCAAGCCAATCCAAAGGAGTCACATCTTCAGGCCGTAAAAGGAATTTTCAAATATCTACAAGAAACTCAAGAATTTGGTATATGGTATCCCAAGAATGTTGATCTTACTCTACATGCTTACACAGATGTAGACTGGGCTAGAAATGTTGATGATCAGAAAAGCACTAGTGGTACCGTTAATTTATACCAATAGGTGTCATTTTTCATGATTGACTTGTTGAACTATGCAATATGTTCAAACCTTTTTCTTGTTGCAAAGGTGTTCCATATTCTTAAAAAATAAAAAAATCAGAAAATTTAAAAAATGTAAAGAGGGTATACCCTAAAAGAAAATTCAAAGGGTGAAAAAATAAAATTGGCCAAAAAAGTGAAAGAAAATGAACCCCACCAAAAGAAAGGCCAAGGAAAATGTGCAAGTCTAAATGCCACTACTTTGCTCTGATGTAATAAACAAAATTGTGTGCAGCTTGTCAAAATTTTGCCGCAATTTATGAATAGTCAAATAGTTTAAGCTTGGCTAGTTCATCTTTCAATTTTTATGTTTTAGAGATAGAGAATAAAATCTGACCAAACTGTTTAATCTTGGAAGATAAGTAGATAGGTAGAGTAAATAAAAGAAGCTCAACAGTTTAATCCGAGCCCTTGAATGTAATAAGGGTAGACTTAGATAGGTTTTCCATGTAAAAGAAAAAGAAGATTGATAAGGGTTTGCCAGTCTAAGTGCACCCTAATAAAGAAGAGAAAATGGTAGAGTAAAGTAGGTAGGGTAGGTAGATGTTGTTGCAGAATTACATGTGATGAATGATGGTTCTAAATGTGTTCAATTGTACTTTCATCACAAGTGCAAAGGCAGATACTACATTGGAAAAAATTCACAGCAAAGCAAAGTCAAGATTATTAACTTCCCTTCATTTTTCCCTAAAGATTTCACTAATTTCCCCTAAGTGCTAAGGTATTTGAAAATTAAAGGGGCTCAAGGCATTTCCTTGACTTTTGGAGGGACCGGACCCTCGGCCCAATAATTGGAAAAAACCTAAGTACTTAAAATCATTCATCATCACACTCATTTACTTCAAAAAGTTTCTTTCCTAAGTAAAATCCCATTTTACTTAGGAAAATCATGAGATATTTCATAAAAACCCTCAAAATCACATTTTATCCTAAGTTTGAGTGATGAAGTGATTATAATGCAATTTGCTTCTAAAAACTTCACTTTCTTAGTTATATTAATGTATTTTGAAGTTCACCTTGTCCCCTTTTCATATTAACATTAATTTTATTTATTAACTCCTTATAGAAATGACCTTCTCCTATTAATTATAATTCCTTTTATATAATATCCCAAAAACCCATGTATTATGATTTTAGCCAAAGTTAATAAATCCCATGTGATTAAATAAATTACTTACTCTACAAACCCTTTGGCTAAACATATCATTATAAATATTCTCGCCCCTATGGTAAGTTAATCATGTTGGTTTATTTATCATATAATAAAAAATCTATGAAAAAACTTTTAAACATATTATTTATATGTTTAAAACCAAAAAACCAAACCCGAAGTTTAATTTAAACTAAACTTCGAAATAATCCATCCCGCGCGTATTTGTCACCCCCGACCCTCGTTATACAAGGGATTAATTAATCCTTATGATTAATTAATAACCAACCCTCGCCAATCAAAACACTCCCAAAATTATTAATTGAAAATAAATTGCGTCGGGCCGTCCTATTAACACCCCGTAAACTTCACGCCCCAATCACCGTTCGATCACCCGCTCCAAGATCAACGGCTGTTGATAATTCCGCTGGCCATCCCCGATCCGAACAATAACGCACGAAATGACGGTGGTTTTCAAACAGTACCCTGACCACGTGTCATTCATTCTTTGGAATCGCTGCCCATCTTCTCAATACCGCCTTCCCTCCAAAAGCGGCGTGGAATAAACCGCTTACCACCTCTCCCCCGTGACTCATCTCCCGTACGTGCTGATGTCATCCCATGAATTAATAAAAAATTCCGCCACCCTGTGGACTTTGCCAATAAAACCAAACAACCCGCGTCGTTTTCATTTTTTCCTCCACAGTGAATGAATATACTCCCATGAAGAAAAATTTAAATTCCAACTGTTGAAGTCTGCCAACTATTGTCCTTCCGAAGAGAATTGCAGTCAAAACTTCTCAGAAGATTGTTCGCCTTAAATAGTACCTGTTCAAATCGTTGTTATCTCTAAAAAACAAGTATTTACCCTAATTTATACTGAACTCCGTTAGAATCTTGGTTTTTGTTTAAAGAACTCTATACAGTAAACTCAAACAGGATTCTAAATTGGTCTCCCTGAGTTCCCAAAAACCGCAATTAAATCCCCAAAACCTGTAATTTCGGTCAATTTTTACACCATAAGCTGAATTTCCATTTTTGAATCCACAAGAACCAAAAATGGAAGTTCTTGTGGCTTTAAATGTCGCCCCATTGAACGCCCCTCACAGAGACTTGGATTATTTATCATTGGTCGACAGAGATTTCCAAATTAAAGACCTGGATTTTAGTGATAGTCCTCTTCGAATATTTTGTCGCTGCAGAGACAACTATTTGATTGGCTTGGATATGATTGGGTTATGGGAATCTAATCTTCCCAGGTACCTTTTTCCCTCTGTCCATATTTTCCCTGAAATAATCCATTTTTTCCATGCAAATTATGATCCTAACCAAAGAGCAGTCTTATCCCCAAATCAAGAAGTCCTTTTCCCAGTTACTGCTCAGTCTATCAATGAGATGCTACATTTTCAACCTGATCAAGCCCTCACTTACCTGTCCATGGGGGAATTACTTGAGAAATCCACCAAACTATCCCATGAAGAATTAAGTCACATCTGCCAAACCTTTATGCTGCCTGATCACCAACCTAAAGGCCCTCCCCCTTATGGGTATGTTTTTTTCACTGAGGAGGGTAGACTTGTGTTGGATATGATATCCTTTATAATGGGCTTTAATACCATTGAATATGTTGACCATTTAATCCTAGTATTATTGTCTATTTTTACCCCTGGACAACCTCCTGCTGTCAGGTATGACTTTGCATCATATATTGAAGATAAAATCCATGATCAATTCATGAGATTAGAAAATGAGAAAGTGTTTAAATATTCTTTTGTCATTTACCATCTCATGCTCTATTACCAGTCGGAAAATTTCCCTTTCTATACAAAAAAGCTTGATGCCGAGGGGAATCCTAGGTCTGTTATCTTTTGGTCAGCCATCACCCATAGTTCTCGAGATTCTCCCTATTCCTATAATGAGTTCATTGATATTTTTATACACTCTGCAACTACCTTGTTGACAGGAGTTTCTCCTCCAAGACCCAGCAATGAAATCAAGAAAACTTTACAGCTCTCAAAACAATACAAAGTTGGTGATCGATACTTATACCAAAATCACACAGAAGTCAGGATATATGGATGTGAATTATGTCCATTCAAATTTCCAAAATATGTCCCCATGAGACTCTTTGCATTAGAATATTTCAGGAAAATGAACAACTCTGATATAATTCATTTTTGTAATGCAAAAAGGAAGGCTCTACTCCAGATCAAAAGTCAATTAGGTCGCTTTATCTGTAACTATAGGGATGCAGGGGAAGAAGCTGAAAAGATATTAGAAGACCGTTTCAGATTACAGAAGATTTTCTATTGGGTACCTTATGACCCATTCAAATTCATTTGTGATAAAAGAATGAAAAATAAATCAGCACCATACATACATCAAAGAATCCCAGAGACTGAAAAATATGCTAATACAGATGAATGGATAGAAGGAACATTGATAGAGCAGGATATTGAGCAGGTCAATGTAGACAATGTCATAAAATATCTTGAAAAGATGCTTGACCTGGACTCTTTTGCACAGGTACCAAGATCAGAGGTTGGTCTTTCCTCAGCCAAAATTTTTCAGCAAGAGTTACAAGAAAACATTGCATTATCATCTAAGGGAAAAGAGAAAGAGGTTGATATACAAGTTAAAGAGACATTCACTATGACATAACAACCTCAAAATTCCAAGGGATAGGATCAGGTACAGATTCCTTCTGTTCAAACCAATCCAGTAGAAATGACAATTTTGCAGACTCCATCAAATGTGGAAAAGGGTAAAAAGAGAGATGCCGAAGCTGCTACTCCTCTCACTGAATCTTCACAACAGCCTCAGGCCAAGAGACAGAAATTGAATACTCCTCCAGAAGTAGAATCTATTGATGAAATCCTTGATAGTCAAGGACAAGAATAATTGGGCAGTCAACAAACAGGTTCAGTCAGTGGAGCATCCACTACCTCACAAAGGAAAGAGCTACAAAAGCAAAAGAGTGTTGAAATATCTTATTTCAAAACACCAGTTAAAGATGCAGGAGATATAAAAAAGACATTTATCAATATCAAGGCCATGAATGATCCACTGAGAATTCAAGTATATAATCAATATCTAAAAATGGCTCCAAGGAATCAAGAAAGATTGATGTCAGCTTATGACATTCAGCAAGGAAAAATGATAACGAGTCATTTCAAACCCAAGGTGCAACAACCCCAAACAACTGCTGATTATATTAGGACAAACTTTGAAGTCCTAGCAAAGGATATCCATCCTTTAGATCAGATTGAGTTGCATAAGCAGACTGGTGAAATGATCTATTCTACTTTGACTGATAAGGCAATGGCAGCTCACAGGTTACAGGATTCTTTGGAAAACACTAATACACAATTGCAGCTTGAAAAGGCTTCTTCTCAAGCCAAAGACAACAGGATAAAAACATTGGAGGAAATAATAATTGGTTTGGGTCACAATCCAAAGGATGTCAAAGGTATAGAAGCTCTAATCAAGAAAAAAGATGATGACATTGCAGCTTTGAGAAAGCAGTTGAAATTGCCAGCCTCCAGACATCCTCAAACTGAAGAAGTAATAAAGAAGAATTCTGAAGAAGAAATGATGGAGTTGCTCTTGAAAATGAATGAGCAACTGACTGAAACAGAAAAAGAGCTTGAAAAAGCTTTAAAAGACAAACAATCTTCTCTCCCATCATCTACAACAGAGGCAATTACAGGTACAGGTACATCTCCAGCAGATCAGCTAGCAGAGTCATCACAGGTAAATACTTTAAATTTGAGTAAAGAAGAACTAATAAAATCAATGAATGACTTGAAACTTCAAGTAACAGAACTTCAGCACACAAAGTTACAGCTTCTTAATTTGGAACAGAAATATGATCTTTCAAAAATGACTGTTGCTGACAAAACAAGAGAAGTCAAAAAGTTGGAAAAATTAGTTAAAGCCTTGGAAAGGGATCTCACATTGGAGAAACCTTTAAGAGAAATAAATGAAATTCTTTGGGATGATATTATTCAGTCAATAAAAGATATCTGGTCTTCAATCCAGATAATATACGAGCAGAATGATTTGGTCAAAGTAGCTCTGGATGAAGTTGAGAATACACGAGCAGAATTAGGAAATAGGCCTGAGGAAGCCAATCAGCTTATACAGTTTCTAAACACCCAAACCAGACAGCAACTTGCAGATGTGGGTATTCAGGACAGAACTGCAACAATCTTGGAGATAAAAAGAGTTTTTACAAAAAGAACTCTTATGCAAAATTTGGAACGAAGGTGCTTTGACATGCAAAGTGAAATCATTGCTTTCAGAGAAAGGTTTAATGTTTTATTGAATAAAGGGTTGCCCAGCCCTATGGTTTCAGAAGATAAAATAATGGACCTGGAAACTTATGTTAAGAAATTGGACATACATGCTCACAATCAAGCCAGTTCCTCAGCCATTTCATCAGAAGCAACATTACCTACAGGAAGGAATCTTCATGACAGATTAGAGAATTTGTTTTATCTTGAACATGAGGTAAAACATTTGTTTCCTAATCAGCCTAATTTCTTCAGATATACCGAGGCTGATGAAACATTAAGGAAACTTCAACGGACCAAAATAGCAGAAGATAAATGGTGGGAAGATCTATTGGAACTTTTGTAAAATTTATCCTTATATGAAATTTTGCCTATTTACTACAGTATAAAGGATAAAGGGACAAACAAAGGTCAAAGAGTATCAGTTCAGTTAAAAGTGTATCAGTAAGAACAAAGAGTATCAGTGAAGCAAGTCAGTTAGAACAAAATTACTGAAGAGGACAACGAAGAGCTAAAATATAGGTCCAGCCTCCAGCACATTCTCGAAAGGAGGAAACAGCACAACATCGGTTACTTCTTGTCTTATCCATGAGACCATCTGTCTCTATTTTTATTGTAACTTATTTATGAGTCATCTTAGATTATATCTCGTTTTGTTAAGAGATATTTTGTATAATTTTTTGTATAAATAAGCCCTCAATCGGATTATTGAGGGTGGATTCTTATACTCTGATGTAACATTGAATATTTTGGAATAAAGAGCTTTGGAGAAATTTTTCGTGGCAAAACTGGACAAGGAATTGAGGCAGAAGACTTTTCTCAGGATTCATGCGTCAAATGAAGGATCAATAAGTCATCTCTATCTCATGTTTTGAAGTTTCATATTTGTTTACAATATCATCTGTGTTTCATTATCTTAATATTTAACGAAAAGGATTAAATCAGAAAGTACTTAGGTGTAATCTGATTTCAGTCATTATTATTCTAAATGTTTTCTTCTAAACTGGTTTAAACAACGAATTCTTAATTGCTCCTGTTTGTCTAGTTCATACATCTTTGGTTATTTAGTAAAGAATACTTAACTGCTCTTTATTGATAATCAATCTATTTCTCTTCTCTTGAATGTGTTGAAAGATTCTTTATTGCCTTTCATCCGTTTGAATTCCATTCCATTCACTTTAGATCTATAATTGTTTCTAGTTTGATTATCTTGCCCTGATAAACCATCTTTTGTTAAAAAACTTAAGCCAGTGCAGCCAATCCTTTGACTCCATTAGCCCAATGGACTGAAACTACTTGATCTTAATCTTAGCTAAAGAATTCCATCAACCCAAACAAAATCAAAACCCCTGGACTTTATAACTAGCCTAATATCTTCAAAAGCAAAGCTAAATTTTATAGAGAGAGCCCTCTCTGGGTACAAATTGGCTAGATTCTGTACGTGAAGGTTGGTTTGTGGTTACCTCGGACCCCTTTCCTCTTCCAACAACTTCAAGGAAAATCTGAGTGATAACATAGTGGCGACTCTGTCGGGGACTTCTGAATCATTTTATTGTTATTATTGTTTGATTTATAAACTACAGAAGGAGCCTGAAGATTAGCCAGGAAGCCTTTGAAATGCTTTTGCTCTGCAATTGCATAGTAAATAAATGCTACTTCAGTCAATCTCCGGTCTAGTTTATAGACTAAACTTTGGTTTCAAACATTCAATCAGACTCTCTAGTTCAATAAATCTTTGAGAAAATTTTAATTAAAAATCTTAAATTTCTTAAAGATTTTGTCGAAGTTGTACTTTCATTTTATTTAAAAAAAAAACCAAAAATATAAATCATCCAGAAAACTGGCTTCAGAAAGGACTCGTTATACCAGGTCAAATCCTGACCCTAACCCACCACTAATATTTGAGAACCCAAATCTGATTCCCAGAATTCTAAGAAGACAAGAGAGTCAAGGAAGCTCTGGAAGTTCCCAACCTCTTGTTAGATCACACTCTTGTCCTGTGAAGTTTATATATCTTGAAGACAAACCATTTGATGAACATTTTGAAAATTCTCTATTCATAAATTTTTCTGAATCTGAGTTGTCCAAGCTTGTTCCTGATCCATTATTTCTTGAATATTTTCAATTTGAATTTATCAATTCACATCTTGACAAGTATTTACAAAATTCCATTCAATCTGAGCAGACCTTTGAAGAAACTTCAGACACTTATGTGATTACTGCAGCTTCCCCAAGTTCATCTACTTTTCCCCAAACTTCTCAAACACAAGCCACTCCTTCTACTCCTCCACCCACTACTTCCAGACCATCATCACCTGTTATTCCATTACACCTTCCGATGGCAAACATATATGCTCCTTTAAGGTTGCCAGGAAACCCTGCTGCTTTGCCTCAAGACTATCAGAGTAAAATCACCCCTTTTGATGGTTCTGGTACTTACACTGCTCAACAACATACCAAAAGGATGACAGATTACTTTGAATTTTATGAAATATATGCTGATGATGTACGAATGATAATTTTTGTTCAGAGTCTCACTGGGGAAGTCAGGACATGGTTTAGGGCTCTTGCTCCAAACAATATTGCTGACTTACCAGCCCTGTATAGGGAATTTTTAAATAGATGCGAAAATAATAAAGACCCTCTTCAAATCCTATCAGACTTTGGAAAATTGAAAATAGGACCTAATGAAGCAGTGCAAGATTATATCATTAGATTCAATGAAGCTTACAATGCTGTTCCCCAAAACCTTAGACCTCCTCTGGATTCAGTATTGGTCAAATTCCCTGATGGGTTTGATTCTGACATAGCATATTCACTTAGGGAAAGAGCTCCTCAAACTCTAGAAGAAATGCAAAGCATAGTTGTTAGTGTTGAAGCTAACTTGATAGAGAAATGAGCTAGAGCTAGAGCTGAAAGAAGGATGCCTATAAACGAAGAGCCTTCGACTTTTGAAAGAAAGTTGGATGCAATTATTAAAGCGATGGAAAGACTGGGAGACAGAGTAGAGACAATCGAAAGAAAGTCTTCTGGCGATGGTCAAAATGTTGTTAGAAACCCAAAATTCAGAAGAAATCAAAACCAAAACACTGGAAAAAATGTTCCTGACCAAAACATCAGGCCACCATTCCAGGAAAATTTTGTTGAAGGTTCATCTTCTGAGGAACCAATGGAGGATGTTAAAATAAATAACGTGACTGAGAACAAAAATGAACGAGAAGTTTTCCTATCTCAAGATGATCAAGAAAATCACATTCTTGAAACATTTCAAACTCATTCAGGAGAAACTTTTGATTTCAAGGAAGGATAGGATTCAGCGATTTATGAAGTTCATAAACAATAGAATTTGAGAAGCAGACGGATTGACGTACCATAAAATATCAAACATAAAGCTGTGAAACAAAACCTCAAAGGTAAAACTAACACTCCTCCTGTACAAATCCTTTCAAGAGTAAGTCCTAACCCCGCTAACCTGATAATTGAAGATGTGTCTGATAATCAACTGAATAATAAACAACTTTCCAATACTTTTCCTCCTCCAGGAAACGTAGAAGAACCAGCAGAAGTTAATTCAGAAACACCTTCAACTCATAATCCCACTCCTGAAAAAGAGAAAAACACTGAAGACACAAAAAATAGAGAAAATCCAACTGTTCAAAATACTAGAGCTCAAACAGAAAAGTCTTTCAATCTAGAAGCTGAAATAGGCAAATTAAAGATAGCTGTTCCATTGGCAGAATTAGCTAAACATGATGTCTATAGAAGCCAAATCAGCAGATCCCTTAACATTACTGGAATGGATGATTCAGTAAATGTTTTTGATGATCAACCCAAATTACTTTTTGGCCCTGAAGTAAATGGAAAGCCAGAAAGTGGAGGAACTCCTCCATTTTATGTGAGTTTGAATGTACATGACAAAATACTTCATAATGCCATGCTTGATTATGGAGCGTCCCACAATTTAATGCCCAAGGCTGTAATGGAAAGATTAAACCTAGACATTACCATACCATATAAAGATCTCTTTTATTTTGATTCAAGTCAGGTAAGATGTTTAGGTTTGATTAAAGATTTGTGTGTTACTTTGGTACAATACCCCGCGAAATCTATTCTGATGGATATAGTAGTAGCAGATATTCCTCCCAAATATGGTATGTTGTTGTCCAGATCCTGGGGTGCCAAACTCGGAGGATCTCTTCAATTAGATATGTCATATGCTACTATTTCAGTGTTCGGTCAGCCTAAAAGACTGTATAGAGAAACCTTGATGAAATATTTAGTCAGTAGTCAGGAGAACCCTGAAAACTTCCCTGTCTACTAAGTCCATTCTGATATGGACTCATTGATCCTTTATAATGTTGAATTTGACCTTCCTACTGAATTGGAAGCACCAGAAACAAAAACTGCAAATAAATCTACTGTTCAAATCGAAGAAATTTCTGAAAACAAAGAAACATCAGACAATCAAGAAATACCAAAAAAAACTGAAAAGCCAGAGCTCCCTGTTAAGAAAGTTGTTAAAACAGTCGATGAAGATTATGAACATGAAATTCTTTGGCATTTAGAATTTGATGGTTCAGTAAATAAGTTAGGAGCAGGAGCTGGAATTTGGATACATAACGTTGAAAATGATCATGCTGAAGGCCATGCTTATAGATTGAACTTTAGATGCACTAATAATATGGCAGAATATGAGGCTCTTTTGCTAGGGCTTAAACATGTCAAAAAATTAGGAGCAATTAGAGTATCAATCATAGGAGACTCATAGTTAATTATTCAACAGATTAATGGTGAATGTTGAACAAAAGACCCCAGATTAAGAGAATACAGAGGAACAGTTGTGGAAATTCTCAATACTTTTCTACAGGCTCAGCTTGCCAAAATTCCTAGAAAATAAAATTTGCATGCTCACATTCTTGCAATGTTCGCTAGCACTTGTAAATTACCTTTTGGACCTAATCATCAGTTCATAGCTAAGATTAGACATAGACCTGCTATACTGGACAATCTTATGAATTGGCAAGTGTTTGTAAATAATAATCAGATTAACAATTTTTTAACCTTAGAAAATGAATTCTCTAACAGTAGTATAGATGAATATACAACAGTCAATGAATCTGATTGAACAGAAAAACAAGAGACAGGTATTTCAGAAGAAACCGCTATTCACATACTTCACCCAACTAAATTCACTAAAAAAGATATGCAGGATCTGAAACAAATGGAAGTCGATGAGATTATAGAAGATGAATCTGAAATTATTAATCTGAAAGATAATCATTTACCTAAAGGATTAACTCTTTTGGAAGATCTTTTTGACTCTAATGAAATTCCACTAAAACTCAAAATGGAACCGTTAAAAGCTGATATTGAAGAATACAATTTGGGAACAGAAGGAAATCCTAAGATGGTTAAGTTATCTAAATCTCTGCCAGCAGATCAAAAAGTTAAATATGTTCAACTTTTAAAAGAATTCCAGGATGTTTTTGCCTGGAGTTATGAAGATCTGAAATGATATGATACATCAATAATTCAACATACTATACCTTTGAAACCAGTTCAGAAACCATTTAAACAGAAACTTAGAAGAATCAACCCTGTGTTACTATCTTCAATTGAAAAAGAAATTAAAAGAATGTATGAGGCAAGAATAATTGCTCCTATTAGGTTTTCTGAATGGGTTTCTAATTTCGTACCAACAAGGAAGAAGACTGGAGAAATTAGACTATGTGTTGATTTGAGGAATTTAAACAAATTTTCTTTAAAATATAACTATCCTTTGCCTAAAATGGACCATATCTTACAAAGGGTAGTAGGCTCTTCAAGAATTTCTCTTCTGGATGGATTCTCCGGTTACAACCAGATTCTGGTTCATCCCGATGATCAAGACAAAACGGCTTTTACAACACCTTGGGGTACATTCAAATATGTTAAGATGCATATGGGACTCAAAAATGCAAGAGAAAACTTCCAAAGAGCAATGGACATTTCCTTTTCCAAATAAATTCCTGATTTTCTGGTCATATATCTAGATGATTTAACTGTTTTTTCCAAGACAGATCAACAACATTTGGATCATCTTAGACAGGTGTTCATAAAATGCAGAAAATATGGTATTTCTTTAAATCCTAAAAATTCATTGTTTGGTCTTGAAGAAGGTAAAATCCTAGGTCATATCATTTCAAAATATGGTATTAGAATTGATACTGAAAGAATACAAGCCATTTTGCAGATACCTCATCCCAGGAATATTAAAGAACTTCAAGCTTTCATAGGTAAGATCAATTTTTTGAGAAGATTCATTTCTAGTTTAGCTGAATTACTTAGACTGCTTAATAACATGTTAAGAAAGGATTCAAGTATTAAGTGGACAGTAGAAGCCAAGAAATCATTTGAAGCAATCAAAATGGCTTTGACCAGAACACCAGTTCTTACCAGTCCAAAATTTGATAGAGATTTCATAATTTTTTCATTTGCTTCTGAACATACAGCTGCAGTTGTTTTATTACAAAAGGATGATCAAGGATGTGAAAAACCTATAGCGTTTTTTAGTAAAGCACTTAGAGATGCATCATTAAAATACAACATCATGGAGAAACAAGCTTTTGCACTTGTGAAAGCAATTAAAGATTTCAGAGTTTATATATTGTATTCTCATGTGATAGCTTATGTACCTAATGTTGTCGTTAAAGACATCTTAACTCAAGATGGAATTGAAGGAAAAAGAGGTAAATGGATAGCTACCATATTAGAATATGATATTGAAATAAGACCTACAAAACTCATAAAAGGACAAGGTTTGGCTCAACTCATGACTGAAACAAATTGCCAAGCCCTGAATATTAATGAACTGGATGACGAACAGGAGATGGCGACTCCACAAATCAGTCAGGCCTTTTTAGACTCACCTTGATACGCTGATATCATTTATGTTTTGTTAAACCTGCAAGCTCCTCTAGGGTTATCCAGAATGAAACAAAGGTTTTTGAAAATGACATCTTTAAAGTATTGTATTTTAGATAATGCTCTCTTTTGGAAGAATCATGATGGAATTCTATTAAATTGTTTATTAAAATATGAAGCTGACAAGGTTCTCAATGAATTCCATGCAGGAGATTGTGGTGGACACCTCTACTGGAAGTCAACTGCAGATAAGATCTTAAGGGCTGGTTTTTATTGGCCAACCTTGTTTTTAGATGTTAAGAGATTTGTAACTGCTTGCCATAAGTGTCAGATCTTTGAAGGCAAGAGAAAATTATTACCTTTACCATTGAAACCAATTTCCACCGAGAAACCCTTTCAACAATGGGGCCTAGATTTTATTGGAGATATCCATCCTCCCTCTTCTGGGCAACACAGATGGATCCTCACTGCCACAGATTACTTTACTAAATGGATTGAAGCAATCCCATCCAGACAAGCCAATGATTTTGTAATCATAGGATTCTTAGAAACCAATATACTATCAAGATTTGGCTGTCCTGAGAAAATTATAACTGATAATGCTGCTGCTTTCAAGTCTAAGAAAATGATTAGTTTCTGCAATAAATATCACATCACTTTAGGCCATTCCACAGCCTATTATCCTCAGGGTAATGGAATGGCTGAATCTTCCAATAAAAGTCTCATTAATATCATTAAAAATTTATTGGAAGAAAATAAGAAGAATTGGCATAACAAACTTACCAATGCATTGTGGGCAGACAGACTTACTACCAAAAAATCAATTGGAACCAGTCCATATAAATTAGTTTATGGTATTGAGGCTAGATTTCCATCATCTTTAGGAGTTCCTGTAATGAAGTTACTTCAGGAGGCTCAAGTAGAACCAAATGATATTTAGAGAATAATAAATCAAACAATTCACTTGCAGCAGACTAGAGAAGAAGTGTATCAATGATCCCAAGTTTTGCAGGAAAAATTAAAGAAGATGTTTGACAAAAGGACCAAAGAAGAAGATTTTCAACTGGAAGACAAAGTTTTAAGATGGGATTCTAGAAGGGAAGATAAAGGAAAACATGGGAAATTTTATTTCTTATGGAAAGGACCTTACATCATTCATGCTTTACAGGGAAATAACACATATTTTTTGAAGAATTTGGATGGTTCAGAAGCTGAGGAAGGACCAGTCAATGGTCAAATGTTAAAACACTACTTTGATCCTATTTTCTAGGATGTTTTTGATTTTCTTTAACATGTACATAATATATCCTTTGTAATGTATCAGTTTGGAGTGGATAGTGACCTACTGGAGTTGAAGCCCGAAGTGAAGGCCCTAAGCTTCAGAAGTTTTACTATCATATATACAATAAAGCCACCAAAAAAAGAAGATTTCATGGTTCAGTTAAAGGCATTTCAAGGCATCTGACCTGCTGTTCTTCACTTTTCACCAGGAAAATCCATCCCCAAGTGGAGCCAGTGTTAGACTCCTATACCAATAGGTGTCATTTTTCATGATTGACTTGTTGAACTATGCAATATGTTCAAACCTTTTTCTTGTTGCAAAGGTGTTCCATATTCTTAAAAAATAAAAAAATCAAAAAATTTAAAAAATGTAAAGAGGGTATACCCTAAAAGAAAAATCAAAGGGTGAAAAAATAAAATTGGCCAAAAAAGTAAAAGAAACTGAACCCCACCAAAAGAAAGGCCAAGGAAAGTGTGCAAGTCTAAATGCCACTACTTTTTGCTCTGATGTAATAAACAAAATTGTGTGCAGCTTGTCAAACTTTTGCCACAATTTATGAAGAGTCAAACTGTTTAAACTTGACTCATTCATCTTTCAATTTTTATGTTTTAGAGATAGAGAATAAAATCTGACCAAACTGTTTAATCTTGGCAGATAAGTAGATAGGTAGAGTAAATAAAAGGAGCTCAATAGTTTAATATGAGCCCTTGGATGTAATAAGGTTAGAATTAGATAGATTCCCACATGTAAAAGAAAATGTGTGATAAGGGTTTGCCAATCTAAGTGCACCCTAATAAAGAAGAAAAAATGGTAGAGTAAAGTAGGTAGGGTAGGTAGATGTTGTTGCAGAATTACATGTGATGAATGATGGTTCTAAATGTGTTCAATTTTACTTTCATCACAAGTGCAAAGGAAGATACTACATTGGAAAAAGTTCACAGCAGAGCAAAGTCAAATTATTAACTTCCCTTCTCATTTTTCCCTAAACATTTCACTAATTTCCCCTAAGTGCTAAGGTATTTGAAAATTAAAGGGGCTCAAGGCATTTCCTTGACTTTTGGAGGGACCGGACCCTCGGCCCAATAATTGGAAAAAACCTAAGTACTTAAAATCATTCATCATCACACTCATTTACTTCAAAAAATTTCTTTCCTAAGTAAAATCTCATTTTACTTAGGAAAATCATGTGATATTTCATAAAAACCCTCAAAATCACATTTTATCCTAGGTTTGAGTGATGAAGTGATTGTAATGCAATTTGCTTCTAAAAACTTCACTTTCTTAGTTATATTAATTTATTTTGAAGTTCACCTTGTCCCCTTGTCATATTAACATTAATTTTATTTATTAAATCCTTATAGAAATGACCTTCTTCTATTAATTATAATTCCTTTTATATAATATCCCAAAAACCCATGTATTGTGATTTTAGCCAAAGTTAATAAATCCCATGTGATTAAATAAATTACCTACTCTACAAACCCTTTGGCTAAACATATCATTATAAATATTCTCACCCCTATGGTAAGTTAATCATGTTGGTTTATTTATCATATAATAAAAAATCTATGAAAAAACTTTTAAATGTATGATTTATATGTTTAAAACCAAGAAAAAAAACCGGAAGTTTAATTTAAACTAAACTTCGAAATAATCCATCCCGCGCGCATTTTTCACCCCCGACCATTGTTATACAAGGGATTAATTAATCCTTATGATTAATTCATAACCGACCCCCGCCAATAAAAACACTCCCGAAATGATTAATTGAAAATAAATTGCGTCGTTCCCTCCTATTAACTCCTCGTCAACTTCACGCCCCGATCACCGTTCGATCACCCGCTCCAAGATCAACGGTTGTTGATAATTCCGTTGGCCATCCCCGATCCAAACAATAACTTGCGAAATTCCGGTGGTTTTCAAACAGTACTGTGACCACGTGTCATTCGTTCTATGGAATCGCTACCCATTCGCTCAATACCGCCTTCCCTCCAAAAGCGGTGCGGAATAAACCGCTTACCACCTCTCCCCCGTGACTCATCCCTCGTATGTGTTGATGTCATCACATGAATTAATAAAAAATTCCGCCACCCTGTGGACTTTGCGAATAAAACCAAACAACCCGCGTCTTTTTCATTTTTTCCTCCACAGTGAACGAATATACTCCCATGCAGAAAAATTTAAATTCCAACTTTTGAAGTCTGCCAACTATTGTCTTTCCGAAGAGAATTGCAGTCAAAACTTCTCAGAAGATTGTTTGCCTTAACTAGTACCTGTTCAAATCGTTTTTATCTCTAAAAAATAGGTATTTACCCTAATTTCTACTGAACTCCGTTAGAATCTTGGTTTTTTTTTAAAGAACTCTATACAGTAAACTCAAACAGGATTCTAAATTGGTCTCCCCGAGTTCCCAAAAACCGCAATTAAATCCCCAAAACCTGT
The DNA here is from genome assembly GCA_034641835.2 of Pinus albicaulis. Taxonomy (NCBI): domain Eukaryota; kingdom Viridiplantae; phylum Streptophyta; class Pinopsida; order Pinales; family Pinaceae; genus Pinus; species Pinus albicaulis. The sequence goes on from JAXQQM020067569.1 coordinate 67,284, forward strand.
AATTTCGCTCAATTTTTCCACCATAAGCCAAATTTCCATTTTTGAATCCACAAGAACCAAAAATGGAAGTTCCTATGGCTTTAAATGTTTCCCCATTGAACGCCCCTCACAGAGACTTGAATTATTTATCATTAGTCGACAGAGATTTCCAAATCAAAGACCTAGTTTTTAGTGAAATCCCTTTTCGAATTTTTTTGTCGCTGCAGAGATAATTATTTGAATGGCTTGGATATGATTGGGTTATGGGAATCTAATCTTCCCAGGTACCTTTTTCCCTCTGTCCATATTTTCCCTGAAATAATCCATTTTTGCCATGCAAATTATGATCCTAACCAAAGAGCATTCTTATCCCCAAATCAAGAAGTCCTTTTCCCAATTATTGCTCAGTCTATCAATGAGATGCTACATTTTCAACCTGATCAAGCCCTCACTTCCCTGTCCATGGGGGAATTACTTGAGAAATCCACCAAACTATCCCATGAAGAATTAAGTCGCATCTACCAAACCTTTATGCTGCCTGATCACCAGCCTAAAGGCCCTCCCCCTTATGGGTATGCTTTTTTCACTCAGGAGGGTAGACTTGTGTTGGATATGATATCCTTTATAATGGGCTTTAATACCAGTGAGTATGTTGACCATTTAATCCTAGTATTATTGTCTATTTTCACCCCTGGACAGCCTCCTGCTGTCAGGATGACTTTGCATCATATATTGCAGATAAAATCCATGATCAATTCATGAGATTAGAAAATGAGAAAGTGTTCAAGTATTCTACTGTCATTTACCATCTCATGCTCTATTACCAGTCAGAAAATTTCCCTTTCTATCTCAAAAAGCTCGATGCCAAAGGGGATCCTAGGTCTATTATCTTTTGGTCAGCCATCACTCATAGTTCTCGAGATTCTCCCTATTCCTATAATGATTTCATTGATATGTTTATACACCCTGAAACCACCTTGTTGACAGGAGTTTCTCCTCCAAGACTCAACAATGAAATCAAGAAAACTTTACAGCTCTCAAAACAATACAAAGTTGGTGATTGGTACTTATACCAAAATCACACAGAAGTCAGAATATATGGATGTGAATTATGTCCATTCAAATTGCCAAAATATGTCCCCATGAGACTCTTTGCATTAGATTGTTTCAGGCAGATGAACAACTCTGATATAATTCATTTTTGTAATGCAAAAAAGAAGGCTCAACTCCGGATCAAAAGTCAATTAGGTCCCTTTATCTGTAACTCTAGGGATGCAGGGGAAGAAGCTGAAAAGATATTAGAAGACCGTTTCAGATTACAAAAGAGTGTCTATTGGGTACCTTATGACCCATTCAGCTTCATTTGTGATAAAAGAATGAAAAATAAATCAGCACCATACATGCATCAAAGAATCTCAAAGATTGAAAAATATGCTAATACAGATGAATGGATAGAAGGAACATTGATAGAGCAGGATAGTGAGCAGGTCAATGTAGACAATGTTATGAAAGATCTTGAAAATATTCTTGACCTAGACTCTTTTGCACAGGTACCAAGATCAGAGGTTGGTCCTTCCTCAGCTGGAATTTTTCAACAGAAGTTACAAGAAAACATTGCAGTATCATCGAAGGGAAAAGAGAAAGAGGTTGATATACAAGTTAAAGAAACATTCACTATGACAGAACAACCTCAAACTTCTAAGGGACAGGATCAAGTACAGGTCTCTTCTGTTCAAACCAATCCAGTAGAAATTTCAATTTTGCAGACTCCATTAAATGTAGAAAAGGGAAAAAAGAGAGATGTTGAAGTTGCTACCCCTCTCACTTGATCTTCACAACAACCTCAGGCCAAGAGACAGAAATTGAATACTCCTCCAGAAGTAGAATCTATTGATGAAATCCTTGATATTCAAGGACAAGAACAATTGGGCAGTCAAAAAACAGGTACAGTCAGTGGAGCATCCACTACCTCACAAAGGAAAGAGCTACAAAAGCAACAGAGTGTTGAAATATCTTCTTTCAAAACACCAGTTAAAGATGCGGGAGATATAAAGAAGACATTTATCAATATAAAAGCCAGGAACGATCCTTTAAGAATCCAAGTTTATAATCAATATTTGAAGATGGCTCCTAAGAATCAAGAAAGATTGATGTCAGATTATGACATTCAACAAGGCAAAATGATAATGAGTCACTTCAAACCCAAAGTGCAGCAACCTCAAACAGCTGCAGACTATATCAGAACAAATTTTGAAGTCTTAGGAAAGGATATTCATCCTTTAGATCAGATTGAGTTACATAATCAGACTGGTGAAATGATCTATTCTACTTTGACTAATAAGGCAATGGCAGCTCACAGGTTACAGGATTCTTTGGAGAACACTAGTTCACAATTGCAGCTTGAAAAGGCTTCTTCTCAAGCCAAAGACAACAGGATAAAAACATTGGAGGAAATAATTATTGGATTGGGTCACAATCCAAAGGATTTCAAATGTATAGAAGCTCTAATCAAGAAAAAATATGATGACATTGCAGCTTTGAGAAAGCAGTTGAAATTGCGAGCTTCAAGACATCCTCAAACTGAAGAAGTAATAAAGAAGAATTCTGAAGAAGAAATGATGGACTTGCTTTTGAGGCTGAATGAGCAACTGACTGAAACAGAAAAAGAGCTTGAACAAGCATTAAAATACAAGCAGTCCAGTGTTCCAGTATCTACAACAGAGGTTATCACAGGTATAACAAGTCAACCAACAAGTCAGCCAACAGGTCAACCAACAGAGCCATCACAAGTAAATACTTCTAATTTAAATTCTGAAGAATTAGTAAAGCAAATGAATGACTTGAAACTGCAAGTAACAAAACTTCAATTCACAAATTTACAGCTTATTAATTTGGATATATGATATTTCAAAAATGATTGTTGCTGACAAAACAAGAGAAGTCAAAAATTTGGAAAAATTGGTTAAAGCTTTGGAAAAGGATCTCACATTGGAGAAACCTTTAAGAGAAATAAATGACATTCTTTAGGATAATATTATCCAGTCAATAAAAGATATCTAGTCTTCAATTCAGATAATATACAAGCAGAATGATTTGGTCAAAGTAGCTCTGGATGAGGTTGAAAATACAGGAGCAGAATTAGGAAATAGGCCCGAGGAAGCCAATCAGCTCATACAATTTCTAAACACCCAAACTAGACAGCAACTTGCAGATCAGGGTATTCAGGACAGAACTGGAACAATCTTAGAGATAAAAAGATTTTTTACTAAAATAACTCTTATGCAAAATTTAGAACGAAGGTCCTTTGACATGCAAGGAGAAATCATTGCTTCAGAGAAAGATTTGATGTTTTATTGAATAAAGGGTTGCTTAGCCCTATGATTTCAGAAGATAAAATAATGGAACTGGAAAGTAATGTTGAGAAATTGGACAAACATGCTCACAATCAAGCCAGTTCCTCAACCATTTCATCAGAAGCAACATTACCTACAGGAAGGAATCTTCATGACAGATTAGAGAATTTGTTTTATCTTGAACATGAAGTAAAACATTTGTTTCCAAACCAGCCTAATTTCTTCAGATATACTGAGGCTGATGAAACATTGAGGAAACTTCAACGGACCAGAATAGCAGAAGATAAATGGTGGGAAGATCTGTTGGAACTTTTGTAAAATCTATCCTTACATGAAATTTCTCCTATTTACTACAGTATAAAGGATAAAGAGATAAACAAAGGTCAAAGAGTATCGGTTCAGTTAAAAGTGTATCAGTAAGAACAAAGAGTATCAGTGAAGCAAGGCAGTTAGAACAAAATTACGGAAGAGGACAACAATGAGCCAAAATATAGGTCCTGCCTCCAGTACAACATCAGTTGCTTTTTGTCTTATCTACGAGACCATTTGTCTCTATTTTTTTGTAACTTATTTATGAGTCATCTTAGATTATATCTTGTTTTGTTAAGAGATATTTTGTATGATTTTTTGTATAAATAAGCCCTCAATCGGATTATTGAGGGTGGATTCTTATACTTTGATGTAACATTGAATATTTTGGAATAAAGAGCCTTGGAGAAATTTTTCGTAGCAAAACTAGACAAGGAATTGAGGCAGAAGACTTTTCTCAGGATTCATGTGTCAAATGAAGGATCAATAAGTCATCTCTATCCCATGTTTTGAAGTTTTATATTTTTTTACAATATCATCTGTGTTTCATTATCTTAATATTTAACGAAAAGGATTAAATCAGAAAGTACTTAGGTGTAATCTGATTTCATTCGTTATTATTCTAAATGTTTTCTTCTAAACTGGTTTAAACATCGAATTCTTACTTGCTCCTGTTTGTCTAGTTCATACATCTTTGGTTAGTTAGTAAAGAATACTTAACTGCTCTTTATTGATAATCAATCTATTTCTCTTCTCTTGAATGTGTTGAAAGATTCTTTATTGCCTTTCATCCGTTTGAATTACATTCCATTCACTTGAGATCTATAATTGTTTCTAGTTTGACTATCTTGCCCTAATAAACCATCTTTTGTTAAAAAACTTAAGCCAGTGCAGCCAATCCTTTGACTCCATTAGCCCAATGGACTGAAACTATTTGATCTTAATCTCAACTAAAGAATTCCATCAACCTAAATTCAAACAAAACCCCTGGACTTTATAACTAGCCTAATACCTTGCAAAACAAAGCTAAATTTTACAGAGAGAGCCCTCTCTAGGTACAGATTGGCTAGATTCTGTACCTAAAAGATTGGTTTGTGGTTACCTCAGACCCCTTTCCTCTTCCAACAACTTCAAGGAAAATCTGAGTGATAACATACCCTATCCTTCACTGTGATTTCCTTCACCCACTGCTTCACTTGTCACACTACCATCTTAAGGTTGTCGTAGTTCGTATGTGATCCAAGAGTTGGGCATCTCAAGGTTCCCGCCACTTTTCTTATGTATGTGCTCTACATATAAATATCGCCCCACTTACGTGGCTCATGAGCACTCATGGCCATGTCATCATCACTCCCATCGTCCCCTTTCCTGTTGATGCCTTAGATTCAGAAGATCCCTTGTCCTTCCTCTTAGGACAATTGTTGGTGA
>JAXQQM020064044.1:0-23237 GCA_034641835.2 Pinus albicaulis
TTTATTTCATAGATTCCTTGATCACTATGATAGGTATGTTTTATAATTATTTGTTATACAGGTGCTATTGATATTTTCTTGTTTGTGATTGCAGGTTGACGTAAGATGATACTTTCTTGTGACAAAAGGGCCCTTGTTGCGACGAAAGATTATTAATGCAATGGAAGCACTGCGACCGCAAATAAGCATTTGGATCTAAGGTAGGATCGACACCTTCATAGCATTTATTTATAAAACTAATATACTTAGAGAAAGACAAACTTAGTTGTTCGTTTGTTGCTAGATTGTCTTCTGACACTAGGGAGATCGGTCTTGTCCGCAAGAACGATTTATCCGGCCAACAACTCTTCCATAGGATCAACAAAGAAAAGATGAAAGATCTCTTCTTTTCGGTCCTCCATGTCTGATAGATCGTCTGCTTCCAAGGCTTCAGCTTTGAGGAGTATCTCTTCAGTACGTAGCTTGGAAGTATCGTCATTCTTAACCTACAAAATAGCAAACAGTGAAATATCTTCTTTCTTTGAATCTATGCTTACTTCTGATATAAATTCAGGCTCTTTAAATGACAGACTAATATCAGTGAAGGGAGAATTTTCTTCTTGAGAAGATGATATATCCACAGTAGGATAGTCTTCTATTTGTTTTTCTCCTTCATCTTCATCATCCTCTGAACTGGAGGACTCATCATATTTAACAGTGTTGTCCTCTGGTAACCCTGGTATGCTTGTATTCAGTGGATTAATTTGTATGAAGAGGTTATTATATTCTTGAGCAGGAGAGTATTTAAAGGTTTCCTCTTTTTCAAGAGAAAGCTCCTATTGCTCAAAAATTTCTTTATTGCTCTTCTCTTCACCTTCTGAGTTGAAAGGCTGCTGATTTCCAATTATGTGAAAGCCATTAGTGATGGATTGAAACGGATGTTTTTGGCTTTCAAGCTGGTGATGGTGAAAATGATAACACCAATCAAACGTTGGTTGCCCTGCATGATTATTTTTTTCTTGGAACTCATCATCATCATCATCAGACTGATCGAAATTCGGAAAATCATCTGAATAAACAATTTTGTCAGTCGAACATATTGGGTCATCAGTTTTCTTTTCTTCTAACTGATCTACAAGATAACTTTCTAAATCTATACAAAAAAGTTCTTTATGTGAATGGGCAAGAGTGCTTGTTTCGCAAAAAATTTCAGAGACTGACTGTTTATAAATAGTCTGATCTATCTCTTTTTCTGACAAAGGGAAGGATGTTTCTATGTTCCTTTGAACAGGAGTACAGCAGTTCTCTGTCTCTTGTGAAGACTGATTTTGAGGCTGGATGTCTTCTTGAGCCTCGGCTATAAGGGATGATGAATCAATATTTGAGTTTTCAGGGATATCTTGAGGAATGTTTTTTACTGCTTGGATCATCTTTTCCTCAACTAATTCATCTATTTTTTTAAAATTTTTCAATAGGATATTAAACTCATGAATGGTTGTTAAAAGATCTTTAGGATGCATCTCTTCCAAAGCTTCCTCATTATCTATAATGTGTTGGGTGATGTTTTGTGATGGATCATAATATATTGCACCCCATGATAATGACATAGCATTTTCTTCATAGTTCTCATAGAACACATATTCAAGGTCTCTTAAGGAAAACAAACTACTAGATCTTAAGCATTCATACCAATCCCTAGCTTTTCCTTCTAATGTTAACATGAACATTTTCATTAGGCAGTCTTCATGCCATTCAACTTTCAACCTCCATACATGTATATGAAATCTGATGAGATGTAATAGAGGGTCATCAAACTTTTCACCTTGAAAAACAGGTAGGTTGTCATCCCAATTCACCCGGGGCATCTTATGTGGAAACCCAGGGCTAGGATCTCTACTCATTGGGGCATATCTTTGTTGTATTCTCGGAATCATGTTTGTAAATCAGAAAAGAGGTCACTGTGTCCGGTCAATCAATTCAGGGTCTTCTACCAGTGGATTAATTTGGTCTTCTGGGAGTTTCAGAGTGTGGAGTCGCCAGGTGGAAAATTTTTCGCTCCTAAGGAGGTAAACGTTTTATGGTTCCACCACCATATGATTCTTGTAGAGCTGTAAGATTCTCAGGAACTGAATTAGCTCTCAAGGGTGATCTGAAAACAGTTGAAGATTTAATCTTAGGAGACTTCCTAAGGATGCTTTCTAGGTTATCAACTATCTCAGGTGGATCAGGGTCAGGATGGGCTCTAATGTGAATATTTTTAGAAGCCACTATGCTGCGTTTTTTAGACCCAAATAAACAAGAAAAGTTCAGCCAGATATGACAATCTTTGAGAGGTTAACTAAATTGTTTACACAAATCTTAATCCTACAGTCCTCTAACTGAGTTTGAATGATTTTATAATGATAAGGGTTCTTCCCAGTGGAGTCTTAAGGTCTGCTAGGATTGTGGAGTAGCCAAGTGGAAATTTTTAGCTCCTTTCAGAGGTAAAAGGTCTTATGGTCCACCACCATGTTTATTTAATTCCAATCTGAAATATTTTTAGGTTTTTCTAAGTCATTTTCCAGTTTTGTGGTTGTTAAGAATATCCTAACTTTGTTTCAAAACTTAGCTAAGGTTGCGAGACAAAGGCAGTCTACTCTTATGGCTAAGCCAGCTGATTTTTCAAGGTTTAGATGAAGTTCCATCATGATTACCTATAATAGGCAGTGCTTGAAAAGGCTGCTTTTTACTCTGGTTAATAAAGCAAATGCTCTATGAACCAAATCTCTGACGTCGTATGATTATCTTTAAATGAAAATGATTCTGGGTTCGATGTCCCCAGCGGAGTCGCCAAAAATGTTAGGTCTCTGTAATTTATTAGCAAGATTGGGAGAGTCCAATCACAGAGTTAACATCATTTCAACCAAACTTTGGGATTCTAGGATCTAGCCCTCCTGAATCCGGAGAGGGATCTCTCCAATATGTGCAAAGATGGATATTGTCTTTGAAAAACTTAAGGTAATGATATTAGGCTAGTTATGAAGGCCAAGGGTTTTGTTTTGTTTTGGATGGTTGAGCATGAAATGTTACTTGAGGGGAAATTCGTAAGTGCAAAAGTTTCAAAAGTGAGAAGTTGCAAGAAAATAGAACAGTTTTGGCAGATAGATAGATATAACGCTGGTTTTTAGTCCATTGGGCTATGGAGTCATATCTGGGCTTTAATTGAACAATAACATCAAGTGTGATCCAAGGGGCAAGTCATCTATACCACAAGATTATTGAGATTAAAATGATGAAATGGAAACATTAAAATGTTGGAGGGGTGGAAACTGATAATAATTTCTCAGAGGATTTATAGTCAGTCCAAACAAGAAAAGCCACTTAAGTAACTATTTTTAAAACCAACCAAGGACAGGGCTAACCATAGACTTCTTGGGCAAGTTCTTATTAAAGCAGCTTAATTGACAAACAATCCAGTAATCCACATAATTACCTTCGGAAAGTATGAAAACACATAAGAAAAACAGAGTGTAACTTAAGATCCGATAAAGTACTTTTAAACCTAGTCTGCTTTCAGTCAACACCAAGGGAAACTTTTAGAATCTGCCTTTGGAGAAAAGAATCTAGGAATCAGGGCAAACCATATCTTCTCTAGTCTAACTTTAATAGCAAATAATGGAAATAACATTCGAGAACAATGTTTGAGCAAACAGAAGGACGAGGGAATGCCAACATTCCTAACTGTTTAAACTGTATTGAATCATTCTTAAATAAACAAATCTGAAGAAAACATTAAGATAAATATTTCTCAGCCAGAGAAGGTTACTGCTATACAGAAAATCCCAACCCTGTTTAAACTGTTCTTTACAGAGGGAAAATGAACAATATGGCATACATAGAAGGAGAACGATTAACAAAGAAAGAAGCACTTCACCAGTGATAAAGACCAGGATCCCAAGAAACAGCTTTTATATTGATGTCAAACCAGTTATAATCTTCAAGTCCAATGTTTCAGTTCAGCAATCATCTTCACTATTCAACCTAACTACTCTAGCACAAACAGAGCTTCAAGGGCCAGTGAACACTATGTACAAATAGAAGTCTCGAGCTCAAGTGTGTTTCAAAGTTCTGCAACCAACAATTTCTCATCTTCTTCTGAGGTATTTATAGAAGGATGAGGAGGTGATCTGAGAAAAGATCTCTCAGAATAATTAATACAGTTTCAAGACTTCGTGGCCTTTTGAGGGGCTCGATGAAGAAATTCACAGGTGGAACACTGTATTAACTGTTTACAATAAATATCAAAGCTCATTGGGAGCTTTATTTCACTTTGATGCTTTGTACGCTGTGTGGAGTAATTTCTTGGCTGTGCTGGAGGCGAATATCAGATTTTCTTCAATAACTTCGGCCTCTATTTGAATGCTTTGAGGCAACAGGTGGCTCGGTGGTAGCTGAGGAATCAATTTGCCTCAGATGTGGCGGTGGAGGCTTTATGTCTGATAAAACACTTTAGGTTTTCTTTTAAACTGTGTTTTAGATTGGGGATTAGGCTTTTGATAACCGTCTTAGCCGTAATCCCCGTAAAACTGTCTTCAATCTTCCTTTTGTTGTACTCTGTCTTCCAACTTATACTCTTTTAACTGTTCTTTTGAATAAAACAATGTCTTGTCGATGTGCAGGCCGCACTGGGATTTTTAAAGGCATCAATGCCCATGAAGCATTGAGAAAACAATGGAGCGAAACCCCGCAGATGGTTCTCTTTAACAGCTCGAAGGCGCAGGAAACATCTTTCCCAACCCTCGGCTTTCTTTCATTATACAATGGAAAACCATTAAAACACCTGCAAAACACAAAAATAGTTAAGAAATCCTGCGGAAATAGGTTAGACTGCTTCAGAAGGCAGGAGAGGAGCGTAGCCGTCGGATGAAGGCAACCAATGGTGGAGATCTGCATAGAAAGGCAAAAAGGATAGCGGGAGAAGAATAAGGAGGAGCAGTTTTGGACCGTCCGATCTGGACACGTGGACGGTCCAGATCTAATCGGAGGGTCTCAATCGGGGGTGGCAGAAAAGGGGATGCGATTGAAAATTTGCGATTGAGCCCTTTGCGATTGAGCGCTAGCCGTTGATCTGAGGACCAGATCGACGGCGGGGAATGAATCGGAGGTAATCGCGAGGGGGTGAAACATTGCGATGCGATTTGCGCGGACCGTTGGATCAAGGATTAGATCAACGGTCGAGATTGAATCGGGGATCGGCGATCGGGGGACAGAGAAGAAGGCATGCGATTGAGAGCTTGCGATGCGATTTAGCGATAACCGTTGATTCAAGAACGAGATCAACGGTGGAAAACCAATCGGGGGAGTCGCGATCGGGGGCGAAACAAAAACGCATGCGATTGAAAGTTTGCGATGCGAGTGAGCGCAGGCCGTTGGATCAAAGGACTAGATCAACGGTCAGGATTGCTAAGACCTACGCACCGGCGGAAAAACCCTTAAACACATGAAAACCAAAGTTTTTTGCGAATAAAACAAGTTTAACGGATTGGGCGGAAAATATATAGGTAAGGAAAAAGGCGCCCGATTGCGGGGCCGGGGGTTTTCACGGAATGTAATATGCCCAGGAGTTATAAAGACAAGGGCTAATCGCAATCGGGCCATTGAGCCTGGTCTTTCCGATCAACCCATTTGTATTGTTTCCGATTGCGATTGCGCGATTGGCTCTTTTCAATTAACCCATTTATATTCAGCACATGGTTTTAAGTTTTAACTTAAAACTTTCGGAAAGTGGGTTTTTGGGTTTACAAAGGAAAATGAGCTTTGTAATGGTTCAAAGTCATGCACCCTTTGGATATTTGCGATGCAATTAGCGCCGAAAGCTTTGGTGTTTGGTTTTAACATATGGGAATGTGGGGGAAGTGGTTTAGGACTTAGCCCAAAGGGACTTAGGTCCATAGCAATAAACTTTGTTTTTATGAAAAATTTCAAGGTTTTCAATGGATTTGGGGGTTTCGGCATAGTTTAAAAAGAAGTTTCAAACCATGTCAGGAAGATTTTTACGGATGGAGGGAGAAACTTATGAAAAGTAGAGGAATATATGGAAAAAAAGGGGAAGAAAATGATGGTTTCTTCAGCAGTTTGTCATACGAAATCAGCAGAATTTTCTGAGTATAAAAGGGACAGTAAATGAGGATTTTGGACTAAGGCATGAGGCCTTAAAGAGACTTCAAGAGCCAACAATTTTTTAGTGATAAAATTTGTTCCTTGGAGGCTCAAAAAAGATCTTAGCCACCTTTTGGTATAGCAAAATATTATAGGTGGCTAACAGAGGGATTACACTTTTTGAGGATTATTCATTCACCTAAGTTGTCCCCACACCCATTCCATCCATTCAATCAGTCCCTCCACTTGCAAAGGCTGACATTCCATTACCATCCTTCATCTCAATTTGACATCAGCCCAAAAGTGTTTCAAAACAGAGTTTAAAAATATCAGCAGAGGGTTGTCATTGAGTTGTTAGCCTCTCATTCATTCCTCCTTCACCATCACACCCCACTACTCATGCATCACCATCCACTCACATTACTTCACCCCATGATGACCTTTCCACATCACCTCTCACTGACATACCTTCACCTCATGATGATCCTCCTTCATCACCCTCTCACAACCCCTCACCATCATCTCATGGTAATAGTGCATCAAACATTAAGAGAGATGGCAATGAGGAAGAAAATAATGAGGCAAATGTCAATAAGGCAGATGCCAGTGAGGAAGAAAACAATGAAAAATCAATCAGTGAGGGAAGTGAGGCACATATCAGTGAAGCAGATGGAAATGAGGTAGAGAGCAGTAAGGATGATGACAGTGGGTCAAAGAGCAATGATGCAAGTGGCAGTGAGACAGATGACACTGAGATGGATGACATTCAAACTTTTCCTTTGACCTACCAGAGGGGAAATAGGCATGTGATTGTTGCCCTTAAGAGGCAAGGGGCCATGCCTTCTATCAACCAAATAGCTTGACAAAGGTAAGGAAAGGGTCATTGATGAAGAAGAGGAAGAACAACTTCCTAGGAAAAGGCCAAGGGCAATTGGATTGAAGAAAGCCTTAGCCAAAGAAAAGGAGGAAAAAGACAAATAAAAACTTGACATTCTTGTTGATGCATCCCTATAAGCATCTCAAACATGATTAGCAAGAAAAATCCAAGTTTTGGCACATTTTTGAAGATTTTGAGTTTTTTACTGTTTTGAAGGGCCAAGTGCGCAGCACCATTGGCACTGCACTCTTTTTTGGGGCATCCATTGGAGTAAAAATTTTCATTTTTGTGTTCATCAGTCCAAGGAAATCACCCACACAAAATTTTAGCTCATTTGGAGCAGAATTGGTACACCAAAAGTGCCAAAAACATGCAAAAAAATCAACTTTATGCCCTATTTTCAGAGTTGGCGTTGCACCCTAAGCAGTCTTGGGAGAATGTGTTTTTGAGCAGGAAAATGGACACCAAATTTAAAACTAAGGGTATATTTGGAAATTATATAGGACAGGCTTTCCAATGCGCAATCATGGAGCTCATTTGAACACTGGGAAGGCCTCCAAATCTTAGCTGTAAAACAGGGTATTTTCCTAGTGTTGGCGTTGTGCCCTTGGCCTTGGTGTTGCATCCTTGCCAGAAAGTCAACAAAAGACACTTGGAGTTAATGGAAAAGATATTTTTAGGGTTTTTGAGGCAAATCACTCCAGAGTTAGCTGAGGAGTTATGTTAGCATTTATTTTTTCTTTTATTAAGTTAGGATATTTATGCCTTAGGCTTTGCATGGTCTCCTAGGACAAATTGGCATTTATGATGTAATTAATGACATTTTTGAAACCCTAGCTAGGGTTTTGACCCTCCTTTGCAAGTTATATACTGTATGGAGGCCTCATTGTAGTTGTTGGTTGATTGTTAAACTCAATATTATAGACTTGGAGTTGAGGAGAAATTGGCTTTGGAGTTTTGTAGATGCTTTGATTGGAATGGGAATGGAGCAAGCACATTTGCAGGATTTATGAGCATGGCTAATGGTGATGTCTTTCTAAATTAGTGCTTGTCTTCTTATGTTTTCATGTTGTTTCATCTTTCTCATGCAGTAGGACAGAAAATTTAGGTTAAGAAATGTTGTTTAGAGGCACCTTAGCTCTGTCTGTTTTCTATTGCGTGTATGTTTTCCTCTGCTAGGTCATATTAGAGAATTCTTAGTTGTTCTCTAATTCCACTCAGCTTGTTTATCTCAGGAATGATTTAATGAAACCAATGCTAAAGAATTTATGGTTAGCCCTGTCTTTGGTATGACTTAAACATTGTTTTTTAGGTCTTTTCTTCAAAGTATTGCTAAATAGGGTTTGCCTGAAGAGGTTTATGGTTGGCCCTACCCTTTTTTCCATCTTGAATGGTTTCTTTGAAGTTCTTTGTTGTCTGATTAATGAATTTAGGAGTTCCCTACTTCTTGATCATTACTATATGTTATCTTAAATGTTTTCTTTTCCTGAAGGTGAAATCACTAGAGAATTTATAAGTTTGTTGCTCTCTATGGTTTGCTGGACTGTTGCCTTAATGTTTACTTGCTAGGGTTTGGTCAAAGAAGCTTATGGTATGCCCTGTATTTGGTTATTTATTTATGCATAGTGTTCTTAAAGACTTTTCATGTTATAGTAGATGTTAAAAGGATTCTTAACTGCCCTTTAAACCTACTAATCTCACAATTTAATGTTCACTTCACTCACATAAGCCTCGAAGATCCAAATTTTGGCTTTGTTATACTTTCCCTCCGGAACACCCTTGACCTATTGTTGTACCTTTCAAGACCTTTTTCAGACTCCATAGCCCAATGGTCTAAACCTCTCCTACTCTATCTGTTCTGCTTGACAAGCAACCCAACCAAACAAAACAAACAAACAAACCTTAACCATTATAACTAGCCTAAAATCAAAACCCTAAAATTAATCAAGTTTATATATTTTACACAAATATAGAGAGAGAGCCCTCTCTGAGTCCAAGAAGGCTAGGTCCTAGGGCTCCAAAGAATGGTTTGAGGTTATCCTTGTACATTTGGTCTTGCCAATCTAACAAATTACGGGGAACTAACACCATCTTTACATTTAAAATAGATAAATTTATCTTTACAATCCACTAACGACCAATGTGTTTCTAACTAGTCCATACCCAATAAAATATCATATGAACCCAAAGGTAATATGTTCAAATCTACAGTTATGTGTTGAACCCCTATGTCCAGTTCACAATTTGGGACTTTGGCATTAGCTCTCATTTTTTCCCCCGTAGCCAAAAGGATTCTTAAATTTCTGATTTTGCAATTTACAATTTTCTACTATGCAGGGGTTTATATAGCTCAAACTGGCCCCAGAGTCAACCAAAATGGAAACAGATTGAGTTTGAAGCTTACCTTCCAGTTCAATCATGGTTGGTTGAAAATCAGCTTGTCTATCTTCTAGAGGAGCATTGATCCTGGGTATGTTGTGTGCCACATCTCCCACTGTAGATGCCTCTTGTAGGTTAGCTGCCACTTCGTTTCTCCCTCGATGAGGATAATTCTTGAAATAATGCGCTTCGCCACATCCCCAACATTGCAATGGGGATTTTTGTGGTTGTCCAGGGTCAGGCCTACTAGAAGCCTCTGTATGGTATTCTTCCGCTGCCCATATGGGTTTCTGCTGATTTCTCCCAATTTGTTTATTTGCTTGGTTTCTGACAATGTTTTTATAATTTCATGGTCTATTATTTTTAAAACTTGAGGGGCCCTTCTTTCATTTCTTAGGTGGCCAACTTTTATCAATTTCCCCCTTATATTTAGACTGTTGATAACACATTCTGGCTTTCCTTATCACTTCATCCATGGTTTTTGGGTTCACAAACTCGATTCTTTCCTTCATGTGAGTAGGCAAGCTGCTCAAGAACCATTTTACCTTTGCTTTTTCATCTCTTAAATATGGTACATATCTTAATAGAGGTAAATTTTGGGACAAATTCATCCATAGACATTTTCCCTAACTTCAGATCATGAAACTCTCATGATTTCTCATCATAAAATCGCTCAGTCAAGTACTTATCTTTAAAATATTCCTGGAACTCATCCCACTTCACGTTCTATTATTCGATTCCACGTACATTTTTCACCTCCTCCCACCATAATGTAGCATTTTCCCTCAATTGGTAGATAGCTAGGTGAGCTTTGAGTTTGCTATTGTAATCATAAACTTGGAAGTACTTATTCATATTTATTATCTAGGGCTCCGCCATTTCCTCAGCTTCTCCATCGAATGTAGGGGGTTTGATTTTTTGAAATTCCCCTTGTAACTCCACTTTATGTTTCTTCAGCTCTTGCTGGTCTGATATATTACCAGATTTGGCTTCGTTATAAGTCCTGCTCTTGTTACTCCGTTGAGTTAGACTCCCCTCTGGGTTATCATGTACTTGTTGTTGTTTCTCACCTTCTCCGTGGGTGTCCCTTTCCAGACTAGGCTGTGCAGTGTGATGGTCCTGCTTATCCGAGAGGCTCTTCTGT
Organism: Pinus albicaulis; assembly: GCA_034641835.2. Taxonomy (NCBI): domain Eukaryota; kingdom Viridiplantae; phylum Streptophyta; class Pinopsida; order Pinales; family Pinaceae; genus Pinus; species Pinus albicaulis. The sequence goes on from JAXQQM020064044.1 coordinate 10,518, forward strand.
ATCTTTTCTTGTTCTCTCATTAACTTCTCATTATCACTTCGAAATCAAGTCATCTCTTTTTATCTGAAGCTGTGGTAATGTATCCAACAATCTATTTGTCCGGCGTTGTTGTTCCTCCAGTATCCTACTGGGTTATTAGTGTTGGTCTATGCTTAGCTGCACTCACATTTCTAGGTTGACCTCAAGATTGGGCAAGGAATGGGTTTCCCCTGTATTTCTGGGTGTTTGATGACTAGTCCCTCTCCTCATTGTAGCTTCTGGTTAGCCTTTATGTCACTGTGAACAGTTTTCAACACAAGCACAAAATAAAAACATCAATGTTATCACATTGGCCCATCTGGCCCCAGTGTGTAAACTTTGCTCTGATACCACTTGTCACAACTATAGACTTAGACAAAAAATAATCACCAAAATTAAATAAAAAATTACCTAAGTCAAACTTGGCACAACTTGTAATATCATCTATGTTCTTAACCATAAGTTCTTATTACAACTCATTTTCTAATCACATAATCCTAATCCTAACTTATAATATCATGATTCATGAATAGAATTTATATGCATTAACTTCATATTATTTATAACTTCTACTGCCTCTATACGTTTAAGGTATAGACTTACCTTAGGTTTATTTTTACAATAAGGATCCTATATTTACATACTTCCTTCGCATAAAACATTTAAGCAAATCAACGTTTAAGGTATACAAATCTTTTACGCCAAACTTTGGTATTATATATATATATATAATCTGGTAGTACCACAACTCAACATCGTTTCCGGTACATATGTCCAGAACCTTGATTGTTCAGTACAAAGATTTTCATGCAATATTTAATATGATTGGGATGAGATTTCCATTCAGACTATAAACAATTATCATTACGCGATTGGGATGTCATTCGTTTTTAATTCTTCAAAGGACACCTGGCACTGGTATTACTGTGGTTGTACATCTGTTAAAATCTGGGGTTGGTAGGATCTCGTCCGTTGATGTTTGTAACCCTAGATCCATCAGATCTGAGAGCCTTCGAAGTAGTTAGGGTAACTATTCACCTGAGCGCGAACACTCTGCCTCATTCGTTCACCGTGCTGACTATCAATCTGCTCTGCAATTTCTTGTTTTGCTCAGCTCTGGTTTCCTGTGGGTATGAGGGTACTGGTTTATGAAAGTTGAAGGTTGTCCGCCATGCCACATCTGCCATACCCTACGTAGGTAAACACCTTCTCGCTCCATGCCATTATTTAACTATTGCAGGGAGGGTCGTCTCATTTGAAACTTGCCCAGTTGGGCTCATCTCTGTTGTTTATGGTTGCTCTCTATTATATTTAGCTTGTTGCAGTAGATTTTTAGGTTATTTTAAGCCCAAACTTTGGTCTAGTGCTTACACTACTGATAGTGAGCGTATTTCTCTTGCTTCTGTGGAGGGTTTCACTATGCTCGATCTCGCCATGTGTGTGTTCGGATTTACAAATTTATGTGATCAGAGCAGAGCTTTGTATCACGATAAACCATTAGGTAATCATGCTTCGATACTGCTGCTTTCATTTCCAGTTTGTTCTTCAAGTTGTTTATGCTTCGGTAATATTGTATTTCATTTAATCGAATCACGGCGTAATTTTCTTCTATTTCAGGTATGGGTTACAAATTACTCCTCCAAAGAAAGAGCTCGGCTCTCGTTTTCATCCCTCCATCGAGCTTACAAGTAAGTCCCAACTATTTTCCCAGTTCAACATCTATGTGCTCAAGTCTGTATTTCCTATGGTCGACTGAGGGAAAATCCCCTGTGTTTTCAGGGTGCCTCAAGTATTCAACAACGTCGGCATAATGTTCGTTTGAAGTTTCGGCGTGAATATTTATAGAGTCACGGTGTTAATGCTTATGTCTATCCGTGCTCTGAGCGTCAGTCTGTCTGTAATAGTTATTCTGTTATATTATGAGGGTTATGTATACATAGACTTTCAAGCCCTTATACTGAGTTCTTTCAATGAAGACTTCAGATTTCTTGTTTTGGGATTGTATGTAATTTCTAAATCTTTGAAGATTTTCTAGTTAATGTGAGAACCTTGCTGTGGGTATTTTCTCGTCGATTTTGTTACTTCGATATACAAGTTTATCAACGGATTCTTGAAATCCTTGTTTGTATGCTATTAGATCTTCGCTATGCAAGTTTTCAATATCATTACATAAATTTTACTGTAATTATATACAGATATCTTCTATGTCGATATGCATACTTTATGTTGTAAATTCTATTACTCTGCTAAGTAATATGAAGACATTTCCGTTACAGGAGTTGTCATATTGATCCTTATAAATCATTTTTTCTTCTATAGTAGGTTGTAGATCAGTGATGAATGCAACCATGTCTCGGCCTAGGGACCGTGACCCTTGCCTTGTCTTCACAGGGCTCAGGACTAAACCCCAGTGCCCTTTCAGTTACAGGAAATTTCCTCTTTACAGTTATGTGCTACCGCATGCATTTATTTATGAATTCATTTAAAGGGGTTTGGACGGATTAACTATTTATCCTATTTTTTAAAGTGTTAGGGAATTTACATTATAATTCTTTTAATAGAATCTTTCATTTTATCACTTAACTAATGAATTTTCCTGTACTAGGTCTTTAAGTTTATTCCCCATCAAAACTCACTCATGCTTTATAAATCACAATTCTATGTTACAATTTTTAAGTAAACATTCTCCCAGCATACCTATCAGGATGCTCATATTCATTCTCAATAATACAGTGAGGAAACTAAAACTATATTTTCAATTCTTGAATCAGTCCTTCTGTCAAGCAATAGAGAAACAGAGATCAGAGATTCATTTTATACTTATCTCAATGTATGTCCTGTTAACTGATGGTCCACCCAACCATGAGAGAGGAAATCACGCCCTCTGCTCCCCTCATGCTCCTTCCCAGAGCCTTATGCAACATACAGTGTTCTTTTTTAGAATATAGGCCTCAGGATTTACTAATCCAGTCTATACTTCTCAGGGTCTAGAGCTCCACTGGAAAACCTGCGAGCTCTGGACAACTCCTAATCAACTTGAAGTTGTTTAACCCTTAGCTTCCTTCTGAACAAAACCCTTTCCCTTCTTCAAGATTTTCATTATATCCTTTTATGGGAAAGTAACTGTCAGAACTGTCTCTATTTTTACTCTGGGTTCTTGGAAACAATTACCATTCAGTTAATTTCTTTCACTCCACAAAATCATCCACCTTTTCTTTTATTATAATTAAATTTAAATCCTACTAACAAATATCATATTCGTTAGTCAGTTTAATTAAAAGAAACATTAATGTATCATAAAGTTTGTCATCTTACTTAATTCATAAAACAGGGTGTTACATCACATCTCCTACCATGTCAAGTTTCCCATGCCTTAAACAAAGAATATTATCTTCACCATAGATACGTGAACAAGTACACATATATGCATTGATTCACCAACATTATAGTCTATATAGAAATCATATGCAGGGAATTTAATATGACCATTTGCTTACAATCTATATAGGAGTCATATGAAGCGAATTCACTTGGACCATTTACTTATAGTTTATATAGGAATTATATAGGGGGAATCCAATAAGACTATTTACTCTTTAATCTCTTGGATGTCATTTCTCAAACACAATGAAATTGTTCTAAATGATTATGTTCTTCTTGCTTATAGGGTAATTGGTCTAATTATTTAAACAATTGCAATAACTTTTTTAAAGACTATCAAAATATATCATTGTTTTACTGATATAGTTACAATGTCCAATGAAAAACAACAACTATTTAAAATCTCCAACAACCCAGTTTTCCATAAAAGAAATATGATGTACTAGAATATGTTTCCATAAGAATTTGGGTTTAATGATTGGTGCACATGTGCATTATGATGGAGAACCCCATGTATAAAAGAAGACATAAATGGCATTATTTTTTGTCAACAAACATGAGTGGTTGAATTGAATACTACTTATTCAACGTTGAATTTATCATAATAAGGAATCAAACCTACATTGAATAAATTTTGATTTATGGTGCTCACTATCATGTCTTCATATTAAGTACACATAAAGAAGACATGGAGGTACTATTCATAATTCCAAACTAGTAGAGCAAGTGGAGTAGGTAGAAAAAATATCTATAGGTGACACCATAAATATTGGTAAGTATAGTTTGTAAATCTAGGCAACAAGAAGCTGAAGAGCTGATTAGAATTGGAATTGAGAAGTTGAAGAGCTGATTAGAATTGAAATTGTTTCTTCTCTAGTAGAAGCAAGAGGATTCGCCACAACTAAAGCTTTTGATCTTTAATACCCACAACTAAGATGTAATTTCAATAATAAGTGATACTTGTATACATGAGCTCCATATCAATAGGATCCTATCGGATAAAAATGATAACATTTATTTTCTTGAACAATCAGACTATGGAAAAAATTGTTAACATTTTTATTTTTTATTTTTCATGGTATATAGAAAAATGATTAATAAACAAAACAACTGGATGGTTAGAAATAGGCAGACAAAATATTTCTAATGTGATTTTTACCCAAAAAAAATCAATATACAAAATATAGATCACAGAATCCTAAATTAAAAAACAAAACAACTATTAAAACAATGAAAAATAAAACATATTATTAAAAATTTCTCTATTTTTAAATTGAAAATTTTTATAATAATTAGAAAATTTTATGTAATCATTTTCATTTAACTAATTTATAATCATTTGAAAATTTTCTGTAATCACTTTCATTTAAAATTAGTTAAGTAAATTTGTATTCTGATTTTCATTTACATAGGAAATAATTTTATTTCGTCTCACCACCCAGAAAACTCCAGAAAACTCTTGAAAATAATTGTATGTCCTTCATTTCTAGGAATTCAAACACTTTATGTCGTATCACCACCCAGAAAACTCTTGAAAATAATTGTATGTCCTTCATTCCTAGGAATTCAGACTCATCCTTTCTATGAAGTTGTCTACCCAGCATGTGGAATAGCTCGGACAGCAGTTTTTTGCAGTAATCCAGTAAACTAAAATTCAAAGAATCCATTTTTGATAGTGGAAATGGATTCAGCACTATCAAAAACCCTTGGGGCACTCAAAATACTAAAGTTTAACAACTGTAAACAAGATTCTGATAAAATCTTTGCCAGATTCTAGGCCATTTTGCTGTTTTTTTAGACTATGCGCCTTTCTATGGACAAGGTTCTTGATCACTTCTGACAGAGGCATAGGGATTTTGATGTTGAAAGTAACGGACTAGAAAACTATTGAAGAACAATGATGAGGTTAATTTTGAAAGGTAATAGTGATCAGATCCTACTTTTTCTTATTCTTATTAATCTAGCTTCACTGCAATTACAAAATAGTTATATAATCCACATTTTACTGGGTGTAATCATATCTTTGTCTTCACACAGCTTCTTATTGGCATTTTGCCTATGTATTTTCATGCTTATTTGATCTCAAATGAAAAGTGTGCTCACCAACGGTAGTAGCCAACTCTGGCTCCATGCTAAATGTGCTTCTGCATCAGACAATGACCTCAGCTAAGATGAAAGTTTAGCTTTAACTCCATGGTTATTAAGTAGTCATGTTCTCACTTTATCAGGCACTCCATCAGACAGATAGAATACCGATCAGAGAATGAGAACATCACATCACCTGTTTCTAGTGTTAAGAAGCCTACACTCAAGATGAATAACTATTATAGGAAGTAATGCAGAAACTGAGATCAACCATTTACTAAACGAAATAATGCAGATTGGAAATTGGAAATATTTGTAGTGCATTCCCTGTAACTTCGAACCGATTGTAAAGTGCTATCAAAACTCAAGTTACATGCAACAGACAGCAATCATACCATCAACAGAAAAAATGGTGGAAAGCTGCTTTATTAACTGATAAGTATCTGTAGTTGTGGAAAACCCCAACTCTCACCCCTGCTCATTGCAAAAATAAGTCTGAGATTTTATACAGAGATCCCTATCCCCATGTCTAAACACTTGGCCTACTGTAGATGTGGAAAACCCCAACTCTCACCCCTGCTCATTGTAAAAATAAGTCTGAGCTTTTATACAGAGATCCCTGTCCCCATGCCTAAACACTTGGCCTACTGTAGATGTGGAAAACCCCAAATCTCACCCCTGCTCATTGTAAAAATAAGTCTGAGCTTTTATACAGAGATCCCTGTCCCCATGCCTAAACACTTGGCCTACTGTAGATGTGGAAAACCCCAACTCTCACCCCTGCTCATTGTAAAAATAAGTCTGAGCTTTTATACAGAGATCCCTATCACCATGCCTAAACACTTTGGCCTATACAATGAGTAGAAAGACTAAGTCAAAAGGCAGTCGGCAAAGACCTCAATAGTAATTATCTATGTATGTGTGGGTGCATAATCAAAGGTTAGGGTTAGATAGAGGCATTCAACAAGGTGTCTTCATTATTGGTAAAAAAATATTGGGCAAAATTGAATCTGCTGAGTTGTGTGAAATAGGAGTTGTTTTTAATGTGTTTTTGTTTTTTTTTTCTTTTTAGATTTTTCTAAAAAAAATGAGGTGAGATTTTGATTTATGTATTTAAACTGGTTTTTTGAGTGTATATATGGATTTGACATCCTGAAAAATTCATGGGGAACTTCGATTGTGCATAGTTTACTCATCAAACTTGTGATTTCAATGAATTCCTGCCGGATTTTAGACAGAATAGATCAGAAAAGTAAATCTGAAAACTTTTCCAAAAACTGCATTAAAGACAACTCGAATTATAAATAATCTCAGCAGAATCGAGTTCCATAGCAGCTAGATGTGGCCGTAGTCTAAAAAACCCACAAAATAACTTAGAAATTCTGGCAAGAATATGAAAAATTTTGGCAGAAATCTTTGAAAATCTGGATTATAGTTCTCAAATTTCAGGATTTTGGGTACCCCATGGGTTTTTGATGGTGCTAAATCCATTTCCACCATTCAAAAGCGATTCAAACCGTCCAACTGTCTGATTTTTTAATTTTTTTTACCAGATTTCGACAAAAACTTGTTTTGTAGTCCGAACTATTCTGTGGCATCGGTAGACAACTCCGCTAGCTGTAAATGTGAATGTGAAAGTCTGTTGCTCTGTTCAAGAATGGCACTCCGTTCAAAATAGCACTTTGACAGCTTCTCCTTGGTTGAGGAAATGACGATCCACCAGGGACCCTGCTCAAAATAGCACTTTGACAGCTTCTCAATGATCGAGGAAAGGATGATCCAGCAGCTGGGCACTGGTCCACCTCTGGCTCCGGTCTCTCCTGAAGCACTTGTCCAGAAAATCCCGGCCTTGTGGCGAAAGCGACAGCGGAAACTCAGGAAGGGTCTCTGTGCAGGCAATCCGATACATAGCAACGAGTGGGTTAGAGGCATTTCTGAAGGGAGGCCTTCCAGAGGCCATCTCCACCACAGTACAACCCAGAGACCAAATATCCGAAGCAGGCCCTTGCTCCACGCGGTTCAACACCTCAGGAGCCATCCACAGAGGGGTTCCCCTCACTTTATATTTCTCATCCATGTCCAGATTTTCCCCCTCATCCACAACTCTCTTAGCAGAACCAAAGTCGGCAAGCTTCACACCATTGGCACCCACAAGAACATTCTTGCCCTTGATATCACAATGCACAATCCCCTGCCTGTGGAGGTAATCGATTCCAAGTAGGATGCCACGAGTGTAGGCCCTGATCACAGATTCCTCAAGCTGCCGCCCAAACTTATTGAGCAGGTCCACGAGGCTCCCGCCTGGCATGTATTCCATGAACAGATTGTCAACACCCACGCCATTCTCGACCGTATGATCACGGCCCAGGCACCGAATGATAAACGGCGAATCAAGAGAGCGTAAAATATCGTACTCGTTCTGCGATGAAGAAATTGAACTGACTGTGGACTTCACAGCAAATAGGCCGCCATTGGACTTGTTCATGGCCAGGTTTACTGTGCCAAAGGCTCCAGTTCCAATTAGGGTGCCTCGCGCCCATGCTGTGCCTGGCTCCATCTAGAACCAGGTCTTGGGGTCAAATCCAATAGACTTGGATTGAGATTCCAATTTCCCAATCTTATAATCCCGGTCCCGGTTCGTTCGATTCTCACGGGCCCCAGTTTTGAAGAGCAGGAATCCATTGATTGTAATTTGCAAGTCGAATCAGTACGCGCTACCGTGTTTTGACATTTATTATATATATTGATGACACGACTATTGGAAACTTTCAGAAGTGAGATACCTAATTACTATAGGAGATCACGATGGCAAAGTACCATTGGTATGCCGACCGCCGGCAGGCGCATCCTCCCCGTTCTTGAAAGGACGGCGACTCCTTCAAAAAGACGGCGGGCCAATGGGAGCGCTCGGCTCCTTCTCTGTGTGACGTCCACGTTTACTAGTATCTTTGCGAGGAGTTACGTGCGGATATTTCCCGGCTGACCGTCAAAAGCAACGGGCAGGGGGCATGACACAGAGGGGATCGTTCACAATTTTCGCTGGCGGTATAATTTTGGGTGAGATAATAATATTCTGTTAATTAAATTGTAAGGTGAAATTGTAATGTTTATTAATTGAATTGTACTGTTAAATAAATGTGATATAAGATAATAACATTTTTTTTATTTAAATTATATTGGTTTGGGTTGTAATATTTTATTAATTAAATTGTATTTTTAAATATATAAATAATTTTAAGTGAAATAATAATTATCATTTTAATAATGTAGTTGAAAACATTTGGAATTTTGTGTAAAATGATTGAAGAGTTAAAGTTTTGGATGAACACTTCACTCATTTTCAGGGTAATAATATTTTATTAATTAAATTTTAGAAGTTTTTTAATAAATATAGTTTAATTAATAAACAAAATAGATTTTTAAGTGGATTTTGCAATATAATTTTTTTATTTTTTTATTTTTATATTCAAGAGAAACCCATCTATTTGTCTGACAAGTAACTACTAGTAAACTTCTAGAGTCTATAGCAAAGAGGGGGATTTGAATCTTTGCATCTTTCAAAATTTAAAGATTTCTAAGGCTCTTTAAAATCAGATATGTTACAAACTTCATATGGGTGAATCATGTGCATTTCCATTGACATGTAGAAAATAATGAACTTTGTTTGGGGTGCTATTTATAAAAAAATGAAAGTTGACATGTAAAATGCATTAGGGAGTTGAATCAATATGGTAGGAATTTAAATTTTTTTTTATTTACAATAACACTAGGACACCAATCTTAATGTATCTTTTTTTCCTCATTAAATTTCTTGCTTTTCACACCCTAAAAACACTCTTGAGTTACTTAATCTTTATAAATAAATAAATAAATTTTTAATTTTTAAAAATCTCTATTAAATTTTAAACAAAATTATCTAGAACAAATATTTGGAAAAAACCATTTCTTATATTACTGAAAGTACACGCTTTAATTATATAAAATTACTCACTTAAACTTATATTTTTTCCAATTTTTAATAAAATTTACAATTTAGATATTTATATATTGTAAATTAAATTTTAATTTAATAAAATAAAGTGTAGTGAATTGGCGTTCAGCCAATCCAATAAAACTCACTTTTCCGAAACACGTTATTTTTATTGCCTTATTGGATAGTCCTACATTAAAATAAATATTGTGCATGCTTTTGGAAAGAAGTGAATTTAAAGGGAAAACTAATCAATTTAATTTTAATATTTAATTTTTGATCAAATTTAAAATTTGATACTAAAATGCATTTTATTTATCAAATAATTAATCATTAAAAAATAAAGTAACGCCAACTAAGTGGGTTATACCATTTTTATTCAGTAGATCGTGGGTGTAAAGTAACATCTAACCAAAATTATTAGAAATGGTTGTTATTTTTTTATTACTTTAATTCTAATATTTAATGCTTATTATAAATAAGTATTTTTTCAAGTTATTTTTGATAAATTATATTGACAATGTTTGATGATCCACATTTCGAACTTATTAATGAAATTTAAAAATATAATATTATAATTATCAATCAAATTTAAAATTAACTATCAAAAATATAATATATATATATATATATATATATATATATATATATATATATATTTTTTATTAAGAGGTAATTTATTAACGGAAGGGATAATATTTTCGTGATGGCAGATAAATTGATGGCAGATGTTAAAAACTACTGCCTTGGAGGCAGAAATGTCATGAAAAACAGATGTGGAGACTGCCCTTTGACAGGGAAACCAGTCAGAAAAAGATAGCCTAAACCCACGCAGGGGAGCCAGTTGTGATCTTCCTGAGTTTGCATAGGACCAAAATTATACAAAAAGAAGCTAAAAAACCTCATAACCGTTTGCACAGAAACATGCCCAATAGTATGGGCAGTAGGAAAATCAGAAAGACTAACGATGGCCTGCTCGCTGTCATGAGCTCTTCAACGTCGGCCTGGCACAGTGTGGAAGTCCTGCAGCGAGCATCCTCGGGTCCAGGGACGGGATCTGGCTGGAGCCATAGCCCATCGGGAACGGCCCCGCTGGCCGGGGCCTGGGAACAAGCATCGACGGCGTGCGCAACCACCATGCGAAAATTCGAAGTCTAGGCAGGATCCACCCGGGGCTCGCCGAATAGGTGCTTGACTCTGCGTGGGCTTTAGTGAAGAGCACGGTGAAGTTCTTGAGCGATTCGGGGGGCTGGTGCGAAAGTAAAAGCGGCGCGAGCCGGTGGTGGGGGAGGGCGAGGGTGGCGGGAGGAGCGAGAGCGAGGATCGACGATGATGGTGTAGAGATAGCGGCCCCTTCCTTTGCGTGAGGGGACAGAGCGTGGGGCAACATGCTGGAACGGAGAGAGAGGGCGTCGAAGAAAAGAGGCCTGGACGGGCGCTCACGGGGACGACCCCAGTTCCTGCGCGACTGCGCATCACAGCGGCGCGGGTGAGGGTGGGAGCCGATGGATGAAAAGCATCGACAATGGCGGAGGGATAATAACTCGAAAGCATTCGAGTGACAAGAAAGGGTACGAGTGTTCGGAAGAGGGCGACACCTCGGCGGACTGAGCACGGCCTAAGGAGAAAATCCCCTCCAGTGACTCGAGACACCGGTTACAACGCTCGCTCCACGGGTTGAAAAACGGAGGTGGTATACGAGACCGAGAGGCGGACGCGATGTCCAGGCAGTACACGGTGGACTCGCTGGTGCTGCGCCCCTTTAACCTTCCCTCTCTCGTATCGTAAATCCCCCATCATTACTGAAGCATTGAAGTGAGCCGAGCCGGAGCGAGTGATGGCAGAGACCAGCTCGGTGGGCGTGAGGTGAGGTACTAAACCAGTTGGAACGGAGCCTTTGATATCTGCGAGGTATAAATGCAGTAATCCGTCGCGTATCAGCCAGAAATCTTCACTGCCCTGAGTGCGCAGGTGTCGATCCACCTTGCCGCACCTCTGTCCCATCGTGTTAAACATCCGTCGGAGCGCTCGCATTTGGGATATCAAAAATATAATATTATAATTATTAGAAATTATAATTAATTAAGTCAAAAGATAAGAAATTATTAAATTAATAATAATTTAAATTAATTATTAATTATCTAATTCAATAATTTAAATTAATTATTAGACAATAAATTGTTGTTGATTATCAAATTAATATTATTAATATGATTAAAAATGATTTTTTAATTAATTTCTTTTAATTTAATTTATTAAAAAAATTAAAAAATAAGAATAAAAAGAATTAAATTAAAAGTAAATAAATAAAAAATCAATTATTAGAATTTATTAACCAATAAAACTCGTTAAAGAACCACTCAATAATAATAATAATAAAATAAAATAAAAATATTAAAATAAAAAAAATTACTAAATGAATGAATAAATACCATACAAAATTAAAAAAATTAATTAATTTAATTTAAATATTTTTTTAATTAATTTGAGGATTTTTCCTCTATAAAATCTAGCCTCATGGATCCTTCAAAATAATTGACCCCATCACGCGTCGAAAACAAGAAATACTTTGTCCCGCCGGAAATAACGAGGACATTGATGGTCCCTTTGATGCTGACAGGTGAAGGGGCCCCTTGATTAGAACCTCCATTTAAAGTTAATAATACAACTGTTGATTAACTGACATGTAATTGATGCAATTTTGAAATCTGGTTAATATAGTTGGAATGGAAAGTGGAGCCATTGACAACTGTTCGGAGTTGTGGATACAGTTATGAAGCATACTATTGTTGTCCTGTCTTCCTTTTAAATTCCATTTGTGTATCATAGACCACCATAATTGCTGCCCCCACGTGTAATTTCCGAGCACCACTTACCTTACATGTTATTTGTTAGTTGACGCTCATCCACCACCGTAATCGCTTCTCACTGTAAGACAAAATGTGTTTCGCCAGCTGCAACAACGATATTTTATCGTACTCAAATGGGATTTTTTTTCAATTGGGACCGGTTGACATGAAGATTATTAACACTGTGCGGAGATTTCATTGTGTGAAGAAGTTTTTAATTGAAAGTTCTGTAATAATGTTAACTGGAGATTTGCCTTGAGGGCGTCGTAAAAGTCTTAATTGGAGATTTGTGTTGAGGGCGTCGTAAAATTCTGGCAACTGTTTCAGTTTTGGAATTGCAATTGTTTCAGTTTTGAAATTATTGGGCAAAAACTAAAAGTCTTAATTGGAGATTTGTGTTGAGGGCGTCGTAAAAAT
>JAXQQM020085933.1:0-29542 GCA_034641835.2 Pinus albicaulis
GTTGATTTTTGCAATATGAGTCTTTGATTGGTAGCGGGCAACCATGTGTCTCTGAAGGTTATTGTTCTTGTTGGCTAAAGAAATAATATCCATTGAAACACTGAACTCTATACCTTCTATGACAGCCTTGTCTATGTTGAAATTGTGGGCAAAAAGGCTTGTTAAATGAACATGACAGCCAACCTCTGTGATCTTCTCTCACAAAACTTCATACAACCAACATTTCTAAAACATATTTGGGAAAACAGAGAAGAATTTATTTCTCTTAGGTTGGATGGCTCAAATCTTGGATGATGTCTTCCCTTGTGCACTTTCTTTTCACTCTCCATGAAATTTGTTGAAGGATAGTACGCTAGCTAGATGATCTTGATGGAAAAGATGGGTTTTAGGGTTTAAATGACAAGGACACAGTGATTTGAAAGAAAATTTTCGTGTAATAATGATGTGGGAGTTTCCTTAAAGGTTTTGAGGAAGCAAGGTGAAGTATGATGTTAAAAATGTAAGTCTATTTCATGAGATGAATATGTGGAAGTGAAGAGTTTGTCAATTCTTGCAATGAAAACGTAGTGGAAGACTAGGATTTGATGAATTTGGTGATGAATGAGTAGTGAATGATAGGAAATGTTAAGTTAGGGGTTCATGGAGGATAAGTGATAGTGTAATACAATAAAATCTAGATTATTTCACTAAAATAATGGAGAATGAAAACTGCTAAAAACTTTGCTAGAGAAAACCTTGAGAAAAAATCAATTTATCCTTGATGAAATTGCTTGAAAAGATGGTGTAGATGATAAATTACTATTTGAAGAAGCTTATGAGTCTTTGAAAAATATTTGGAAGCTCAAAAAATCAGAAATTTGTCTTGAAACCACAAAGAAACCTTTCCTTTTAGAACACTACAAATTTCACAGAAGGGTCGCATTGTGGGTCTCGCAAAGTGTCACTCTGACGGTCGCACTGTGCAGAAGGGTCGTGCTATGTAGAAAGGTCACGTTGTGGGTTGCAGTGCTCCCAAAATGCAACAAAACCCTCATTTTTTCACAAATTTTTCTTTTTTTGAGTTTGCACGATGGTGGCAAGGAGCTTTTGAGATATCTAAGAGTGAAAATGAGTTAAAAAATAACCCATCTTACCCTTTTATACTTGGTGATGAATGAGATCTCTTCATGGTAATGGGATGGCCCACTACATGTCTTTTCACTTTACTTTGAAAACATTTATCTTTGAAACTTTTTTATGCAGCTTTAGGAACATGACGAACTTATTACATATTTGAAACATAAATTACATTTTGGAACCAAACTTTATTGAACAAATTTACCTATTACCACTCCTCCAATTACTGGATTTTATGTATGAAATGACAGTTTTGGTGACTGAAACCCTAATGATCTAATGGAGACATTGATTTGAATGAAATCATGATGATGTTGACTGAAGTGATAATGATGACAATCTATGAATGATGATACAATTAGCTAAGTGATGACATGGACCAACAATTTAAAAATTTTGGAAGGAGTGGAAAATAGTCCTAAACCTAATGCCCAGTGACCAAATTTTTTCTTTGAAGACCTAATGAAATGACAAAAATTTGACTATGAGACCCTAACAGGACATGATAAGAGCCCATTGATCACTTGTTGGTGATAGGATGCAAAGGCCCGACACCGCAGATAGACGAGCCATCGAGAATCGAGCAGCTTACGGGCCGGTCAGATGCTTCATCACATCAAACGAGTCAAGGTAGCACAATGGTGGGAGTGTATTTTCTCGCGAGAGAGAACATTTTTTGGTCGGACTCTAGAGTTGGTGAAATGACAGTGTAAGAATCAAATTTTTGTGCCTGATTTTGCTGCACTTTTCCATCTTCTTTCTTTCCAAAATTTTCTTGAAGTTTTGGCTGAATATTGTACTAGAATTTCACTTTGGAAATGCTGTTGGAAAATTTTGGTACAAGATTTTTCTCCCTACCATGAAATTTAACAAAGACAATATCCCTTTAACAAAGGAAATATTTTCCTTGGGCGTTTTATTCAGTACAATTTTGTTAGTACCAAAAGTTTAAAGTACGCTCAGTTTTTGGTGGGCAAGAATGTGTCAATACCAGGAAATTTAAAGTATGCTCAAGGTATGCATTGAGAATCCATAAAATAATCAAAATATGGAAGATTTTGATCATTTAAATATTCATAGAAATGGAAGATTTGGATCATTTAAATATCCATATAAATGCATTTAGATAAAATTTTGAAATATGCTCGGGGTATGTATTTTTTAAAATCACAAATTTGTGGAAAGTGAGGCAACAATATATAGTTATTCTAGCAGAAGAATCTAGCTTAAAAATTAAAAGTCTAAAAGTATAAATAACTTGATATTGATAAAATGTGGCTCATAATCTATTCCAGATTTTTGATGTCCGAAATAAATTCTAAATATTGTATGTTCAATATACAAAAATATTTGAACGAGTAAAAACAAATAATTTTACAAAGAAATGTATAAATTTATTATTTTTTGAAATATTGAATTCCGGTCACACTACGTTAGAAATGAGTTCATATGCTGTCCGAAAATAGGTTCATTTAAATATCTTAGAAATTTATTTTCTTGTATCGCAGGTTAAGTCATTTTATCATTTTTGTGTGACGATTTCAAATAGTTTTTTTTTACTCTTGTACTCTGTTTCCCTCAAATTTATCTATTAGAGTATCTGTCTTTCGAGATTTCTGAAACAACTAAAAAATTTCCGCCACTGTTCCCTATTTCAGGTCTTTGAAATGGACAACAGACCTTCTATAGAGCTTCAACAGAGTCCATCCCATGCTGAATTGCATGCTAGTACGACGATTCCAGCACAAGGGAATGAAGTGGCTTCCATCAGGAAGTAGGTGAGGAGTAAGAAGAAAATTTTTGATGCTAAGTCCCCCGATTGGTTTCCTAAAGGATTGAATACAAAGATAAGATACTGAGAATCTAGAGTGAAAATAGGTTCAAAAGATAAGGTATATTTTAGGGTTGTGAGGCCTTTGTAAGAAAACCTAGCTCATAATGGATAAAAAATGTCTCATTTTAGTTTTCACCAATAAAATGGTTGTTTTCTGTAGTATTATGTTGAACAAGCTACCGGCTATCGATTTCGGTCTAAGCGGGAAGTTAAATCGTACCTAGAATCTAGCAAGAAGCCCAAGCCGAAGTCTAGGTTGCTATGAAGTGTCAAAGATGAAGCATCTACTGCTCCAGATACTGTTCTATTATAATATATCACTACATATATTCTTATGTTATAATATATCACTCGTAATACTTGATGTATATTTTTGTGAGTATGCATTTCATGAAATTATATGATTGCTTCATTTTGATTACTAGCCTAAAAACAACACCAGTACTCCAACAATGATTGTTGTTACTTATAATACTCCTTGTGAAATCATGTAAAGTATGTAAACTCTCAAGTCGTAGCCTTCCCACCTTCCCACCCTGTTCGGAGATGTGCTTAGCTGATATAGTGTTATTGGTCTTCTGGTCCTTACAACATATTAGAATGGAGATATATAAGTTCAGTGATACTCGTAATTGCTGTTATAGGCTCTCAACTGATGTTATTGGTCCTCAACGCCCAACCTTCCTGGGTGGTCCTCAACACCCAACCTCCCCGAATTATTCAAAGTTGTGCCAAGCTGAGATAGAGTTTGGTAATGGTGGTTGCATTTTATTACTAACCATTGTATTAGTAACCATGAGAGCCATGGAATATGGATAACATGCCATGAGAAACTGCGATTGTTAGAGACACTCAGTTACACGTATGAGATATTGAGTTACACATAAGAGCCTCATTTATGACAAAATTTTATGTTTTAGAATAATACTAGAAGTAATGCTCACACTACTCAATGATGGAAAAATGGGCTCGACCGTATTTTATTTAATACAAAGTTTGTAAAGTTTGTATGGTCTCTCTGCCTCGAGAAGAGGCTAAATAAGATCTCAAACTTTTCAAACTGTTCATTGGATAATGAAAAGTCGTTTCAATGTTTGTAAAACAAGCCCAGATGAATACAATATAAACAACAAAACTTTGATTAAAACATTATTAGTCTCTCTGAAACGTAGATTCCAATGCATATAGATCACAATATTCCATGCCGAGACCTTTGGGCACGGACTAATAAGAAATAATGGCAATAATAGCCAATCGGTAATTTCATTATGTTATCACCAAAATAGGTCCTGATAGGCTGCTGGTCAGGCTACCTCAGTGTAACTATGTCAAACCAGACTTTTAGTTGAGGCTTAGCCTCCTCAACTTGAGAGGGCTCTCTCAATAGGTTTAAGATTTTGAATTAAGGATTAGATGGCTAACTCTATGAATAAATTGGATAAAAGTGTATAACTGGTTGAATTACTGATCAACAAACATCTATTGGGCTATGAAGTCAAGGTATGTTTCAACAAAACATCAAAATTAGCTTAACATGGAAGTCAGGGCATTTCAGAGTTTTAGATGCATCAGCAAAACAATAACACAGTGAATAAAACACAATTTACAAACATATGAAGGAAGTTAGAGAATTTTCCAATGATTTATAAGTAACATATGTTCATACCACTGCAAATAGGTAGATGAGGAAATCCATAGGAAGATCAAACACCAAAATCTCTTTCTGAATCCTGAGTAGTAAAGCCAATATCTCTATTAAGATGAAAACACACAGTCTGCTATAATAACATAGTTTTCTTGTTAATGAAAATTGCCAACCTTTAGCAATTCGACCTTGTGTCTCTTATAGAGTCATCATTACAATCTTGGATTCCCTTATCCATCTTGAAGAGAATTCAAATTTATTTGACTGACACCTATCTGCTCCTAAAACAGACTCTTAATTACATCTGACAATTATTTGTCTCTTCTAGAAGTCCTAATACAAATAGGAGTAAAACTCCTTATTATGTCTAAACAACCTTATCTAAGACTTAAATAATATCTCTGACAGTTTTTCCTCCATATCTTCGACCTTGATGATGCCTCTAATCTTGTTATGCAATCATGCTTGTTCATGTCATATTTTCCCTACAAAACAGGGAACATGTTTCCTGTAATTTAGCTTTTACCTTCATTGATGATCTTCGAACCCTTTTACTAGCAATGTTGAATTTTTAATATAAGTGACATGTGTTAGGATTTCCATGGAACCATTCCTTTCCACCTGTATAAAAACTAAGCCCATGAAAAAGTATAAAGGGAGATGATATGGTTGCGCTATGAAAATAGCAGCTGTTTTCGTAGCGCAGAATTTGTATATTTTTAAACATCCCTCAACCATCCATTTTCTTTTGCCTTGACACCTAAAATTTCATCAGTGAGCCCTTTCCATCCACCATCAACAACAAAATTCAGAAACCAAATGCTTTTACCTCTCAAAACCTTTATAAAAATATTCAAAAATGCACCTATAGCAGTTTCGTAGCGTGCTACGAAACTGCTGTGTATGTCCTTTTTACATAGATTTTTCACAATTCTCATATTTTAAGAGTATTTACACCTTTTAATGATTTCCTTGATGTCAATAGACCTTATCAATCAAAATAAGTCAACTTTGAAATGTCCTTCCCAAAAAACAAAATTGTATTAAGGATTTGTCACTTATTGCTCTTGTTCTATCTCTGCTATAGCTGACCTCCAGACTTTGTCAATTGAATTTCAATATCTTCAATCTGCATCTTCAGTCTCCTGTTGGTAGCCCTCAATTTAACATTTATCATTCTCATAAATCTTGCCTCTTTGATTGTAGGGACAGTCCAGGTAAAGTACTGAGCTTCACTGCTGACTGTTTCAGTTTTGGAAATTCTTTCAACCTCCCACAGAGCCCTTGTTCTGTTGAAGTTTGTCTTCTCAACAGCATGTGTTCTTGCTTTCTTCTTAAGCTTAGCAATTTCAATATTAGCTAGTCTCAACTTTTCTTTAATTTCTTCATAGCTGCTCTTTTCTCTTTGAGTGTTGAAAACTTTGTTTCTATCACCTTCATGCATTGGTGATGAGAGGTCTATGGGCTCCTCATAAAAAATTGAAACTTCCCCTGCTTTATCTAACTCCATATCCAGCTCTTGCAATATTTTTGATTTTCTAGTTAAAGGCCTTCTGGGCTTGAACACAAACTCTAAAATTTTATCATCAAAATCCAGCTTTTTGGAAGATTTCATCTTCTTAGATTTCCCTTCATCCAATTTTATAAAGTCTGCCTAAACTAGAGGAGATTCATCAATATCCATTAGGGAATTTTTAGAGGTCTAAAATGGGCCTCCTAAAGGAAAATGTACAATCAAAATTCACTTTGAGGCAGAGCCACATTTTTGGGGATGACATCATCCCTAATGGTTGAGGTGGCATTGCATGAGTTAAAGGTACTTACTTGTCACATTCTCAATGGTGGATAAAAACTCATGGTTAACCATGGTAGTGCTCTAAGTACTTTTAAAGTCAAAGTAAAGTACTCATAATAAATGTCATTTCACACTTTTTAAATAAAAATATATTATTGTCATTTCATATTTCTTGAAAGAAACAATGCATATCCCTATACATTTATTATATTATATTATATTATTTTTATATAGTATATTAATTACATGTTATTATACAATTTAAATAATATATATTTTAATTAATAGCATATAATATAATTAAGAATTTATAAATTTATATTTATATTTTATTTTAAGTTATTTAAGTACAAAGGACAAATGCATTAATTGTTCAATGATAATGATTTTTTATTGCAAATCTCATTCTTATTTATAGTCACATCAATGCAATTTTTTTATTAATTTTATTTTGGTACAATTTTTGAATTGAATTTAATTATAGTTGCATGGATTGTGGTGTAAAAAGTGAATTGAAAATTCATAAATATTATTTTATTGATTTAGTTATTATTTTATTATTTCCTTAGGAGGCCCATTTTAGACCTCAAAATTCCCCTAATGAATAGCATAAAATATCATTCAAATTACCCTTTAAAACTGGACTTTCTTCTGAAACAACTGTTTTGCCTCTTTCCTTTGCTATTTGACTTCTAGTCAATCTTTTCTGGGCTGATTTGCTGGTTGACTTTTCCTATACTGTTTCTTTAACTTTAGTTGTCTTCTTCTGTGCAGGTTGAGGAGTCTCTTGAATGATCACTGATGTTTTGATCTCTAGCTCCTTCACTTGCTTTCTGGGTTTCAATTTGACAAATCTTTTTGATCTTGTCTCTGCAGGGTCACTAGTTTCTGATGGTGACTTTTATTTAGTCTTAGGACTAGCACCTGTTCCTTGTTGTTTCCACCCCAAATCCACACAAGAAAAAAAATGTAGACCATTCTCTATTTATCCTCTGAAGTTCATGTAAAACTATCAATTTAACTAGACCATGATGGAAAAGTGAAGTTTCACAGTATTGAGCTTTCATTTGCACTTTATCTGCCATCTTAGCTAAACTTCGAAACAAGAAGAAAGGAAAATCCAAAGAAATCATTCTAGTAAAATGCAACAAGAATTTGAAATGATAAGAATACACTTTATGGTATCTTCCCTCATAGGTGACGTACCTTTGAATGTTGTAGAGCAGGTTGGCATAGGTGTTCTTGATGTAGCTTCTTGGCACTGCTTTAGTTAAAGCTGTCTCTTCAAACCCGGGCTTTAGAAATATTTTACAAGGTTCCATCTCAAACCTGAAATTTTTGAACCATATTTCTTCTCCCCTTGGAATCTATGTCACTAATTATATGATCTCAGGGGAAATTGTCCAGTTTAAGAGTCCCACTTTTGTATTTGAACCTGTGAAATGAAGAGCAAACTCTTTTGTCACTTGATTATGACCTCCCTGCAATTTTTCGCAGAATTTTCAACGTCCTATCTTCTTGAAGTCCTCCTCAACTGATTTGTCTTTGGTTAGAGCTTCTATGCTTTCAGGCTCCATCCTTAAACAGTGGCTTGACCTATGATTCTTTCTCTCCTCTGTCATCCTTTCCTTGAAATTCCTGTGTGCTTCTTGAAAACATGTAACCAACAACCTTGCTTGATTAGAGACACTACCTTGCTTGCAAGTAATAATCAACCTCGCTTGATGAATGGGAAGCTTTGGTTTTTGCTTACCATGATTTTACCATTCGGAAAAGGGTATGCATCATATGTTTCTTGCATGACACAATAAAACCAAAAACTAGCCCTTTCCAAATTTGAAAATGACTAAGACAACTAACCTCTAACGAATGTCATGATGGCTATGAATGGTTGCATGTGTAAGAAAAGACTTGTGGATGACACCTAATCATGGTGGATTTGATAACTGACAATACATGCTACGAATCCCCGATTTTGTAGCGTGCTTAATGTAATTTCAGGGTTTTGCGCTACGAAATGAGCAGCATTTTCGTAACGCAAAAGCAGTTTTTAGCATTGTCTGTGCTACGAAAACGTGGTTTTGTGGCTTAATCAATTTTTTTTTTAAATGGTTAAAACTTTGACTCTTTAAACATGGTATGAAACTGTCAAGGTATGAAATAAGGTTGTTAGATTTTATTATGTGAATCAAAATGAGACTCTAACCCTATCACGTAACCCCTAAAAACTTAATATGACTTCAAACCTATCTAAAAACCATGACTAGGAACAAAGAAAACTATCCAAGTTTGGAAATTGTTTTTTATAGTGATAACAATGGCTCAACTTGGGATAGTGTGCCCCTATGGTACATTAAGAACCCGCAGCTCCAGTGCTATCCATTTTTTATAAAAATAGAAATTTGTGTTGACAAGCATCTTCTTCAAAATGTTTGGGCCTTCACCTTAGGCTTAATATTTCTATTTCAGCTTGTCATTATTAGCAATAAAACTGACAAAGATGGAATATGTACATTGTCATGAGTGACTGATAAAACTTCAGCAAGCATAATGCTTTAGGAACCTGCCATTAACAGGCCCTCCAGCATATGATCCTCCATCAATTTCCTTCAGTATATAAGTGTTGTTCCCATGAAAACTAGCAATCTTAAAAGGACCCTTCCATAAATTCTCAAACTTACCGTGCTTGCCCTTTTCCTCAATTTTGGCCTCCCATTTCAGCACTTTGTATTGTAGCTGGAAATTGTCTTCTTTGATATTTTTTATCAAATGTTTTCTTGATTCTATTTTGAACTTGCTGATGGTTGTCATAGAATTCATTTCTCTTTTCTTGTAAGGCTATCAGCTGGTTGATCCTCCTCTGAATGGCATTTGTTTCCTCTTCAAGTCCTTGAATTAACTTCATGGCTGGCACCCCAAGTGATGTCGGAAAAACAGCTTTAGCACCATAGACAATTTCTGATGGCAAAGTCCCAATTGACCTCTTTGTACAAATCCTATCAGCCCACAAGGCATACTTCAGCTTTAGATGCCAAGCTTTTTTGTTCTGCTGCAATAACTTTTTGATGATTATTACAATGCTCTTATTTGATGATTCAACAAGACCATTCCCTTGTGGATAGTATGTTGTAGAGTGTCCAAGAGTGATATGGTATTGATGGCAGAAAATTATAATTTTATTGGACTTAAATGCTTGAGCATTATCTGTTATAATATTCATGGGATAGCCAAATCTAGACAATATATTATTCTCTAGAAAATAAATAATTACAGAGTCATTAGCTTGCCTTGTTGGTATTGCCTATATCCATTTGGTGAAGTAATCCGTAGTTGTGAGAATCTAGTGATGATGCCCTGATGATGATGGATGTATCTCTCCAATAAAGTCTAACGCCCACTGCTGAAAAGGAGCTTCCACATAGATAGGAACCAAAGGTAGAGAGGTACAAGCTTTCTTCTTCCTTCAAAAATTTGGCATTCATGACATGCAACGATTTTTTTGTAAATGTCTTTAAACATTGTTGGCCAAAAATATCCAGCTCTTAGAATCTTATTTGTGTAGCCTTCCAATAATGGTGTCCTCCGCAATCACCTTATGGAATTCTTCAATGACTTTTTCAGCTTCTTCTTCAAGTAAACAATTCAGCAAAATTCCTCTTGTATCTTTCCAAAACAGATTTCTGTCATATACAAAATATCTCAAAGATTTTAGCTTAACAAACCTTGCTTTGGACTTTGTTAGATCAGCGGGAGCTTTGTTATGCTGTAGAACAAAAACCACATCCTTATACCACTCTAAAGTAAGATATTTCTCATCAATTTGGACCAATTCTTCCTCATTTTCAGAAATTTCTGATATTTCTGCATTTAGATTTATGTCAAGACAGTCCAAATTTGACTGAGTCATTAGTTTCGCCAAGCCTTGTCCCTTCACCAACTTGGTTGGTTTGATGTCTATATCATATTCCAACAATTTGGAAATCCATTTTCCCCTCTTACCATCGGGATCTTCCTGAGTTAGAATGTCTTTGACCACAACACTTGGAACAAATGCAACAATATGAGAATGCAGAATATAATTTCTGAAATCCTTAATAGATTTCACCAAAGCATAGGCCCGTTTTTCTAGAATATTATACTTCAACTCAGCATTTGCTAATGTTTTACTAAAGAAATAAATAGGCTGTGCAGTACCTTGCTTTCCTTTTTGTAACAAAACTCCAACAATTGTGTTTTCGGAAGCAAATGTAAAAACCAGAAATTCTTTGGAAAAATCTGGGCTGATGAGTACCGATGCTTGTGTGAGTGCCTTCTTGATTTGCTCAAAAGATTTTTTAGCTTCAACTATCCATTTGATATCAACTCCTTTCTTTAACATCCTTGTTATATCTTTGACAATCTCAGCAAAGTTAGCAATGAAGCGTCTAACAAAATTCACTTTTCCAGGAAATGATTGAATCTCTTTCCTACTTCTTGGAAAATATACCTTTTGAATTGCATTAAATCTATTAGGATCAATCCTAATTCCTTATTTAGAAATAATATGACCAAGTAATTTGCCTGATGTTAAAGTAAATATGCTTTTAGTAGGATTAAGAGAGATACCAAACCTTCTACATTTCAGCAGAACCCTTTCTAAATGTTTCAAATGATCTTCTTCTTTCTTTGAAAAGACTGTTATATCATCAAGATAAACAACCACTATCTTATCCTTTTCTTTAGAAAAATAAATATCCATTGCTCTTTGAAAATTAGCTCCCGCATTCATGAGACCAAAAGGCATCTTAGCATACATGAATGTGCCCCATGGTGTTGTGAAGGCTGTTTTTTCCTGATCATCCGGATGCACAAGAATCTGATTGTAACCTGAGAAACCATCAAGCATAGACATTCTTTGAGAACCAACAATATTTTGCAGAATTGAATCCATCTTGGGAAGAGGATAGTTGTCTTTTAGTGAAGATTTGTTCAAATTTCTGAAGTCAATACAAATTCTGATTTCTCCATTCTTCTTTCTAACCAGTACCAATTTTGCAAGCCAATTGGAGAGTCTGCTTGGGACAATGATTTTTGCATCAAAGAGTTTCTTAATCTCCCTTTCAATCAATGGCATGAGAAGGGGATTAATTCTCCTCAACTTCTGTTTGAATGGTTTCTCATTTTCTTTGATAGGAATAATATGCTGAATAATGGAAGGATCATATTTCTTTAAATCAACATAACTCCAAGAAAAAACATCAATGAACCTCTTCATCATCTCAATATATTTGAATTTCATATCAGCTGAAAGAAACTTTGAATTTTTGATCATTTTAGGCAAAGCTAATGTACTAAGATTACAACTCTCTACTTCCTCTTCATTAGCTTGTATCTTTGGGGATTTAGAAACATCATTCTGATAAAAAAGCTTCTTAAGAGGAATAAGACCCTTTGGTATTGAATTATTCTTTAGTTGTAGAACTTCAAAATTTCCTTTTGATTCAACAAACATGTTTTGTTGATCTATCTGGGTACTTTCAAATTCTTCTTTCAACTCAATAAAATTATTGACCTGTTGATCATCTTCAAAAACTTGCAAATTGGTGACATTATCTGGTATAGATGTTCTATGGCGAACTTAAATCTCATATTTTTTAGAAGAATTAATAGGAATAATGAAAATACTTGCAGAGACAACAAAAGAATCACCAATGGAATTTTGATCTTTAGATTTGACTATGAAGGAAAAAGCTTGAAAATTCTCCAATGTGTCTAAAACTAAATTTCTGTAAGCTCTCATTATTACATCCTTTGTTTGATAAACACCCTCAACTTGTCTAATAACCAATTTAGAATCTCCAAAAATATAAATATTTCAGGCCTTCATTTTTTTAAGAAGATCTAGACCCAAAATCAAAGATTCATATTCAGCCATGTTGTTTGTGCAATCAAAATTTAATTTGTAAGAGTAAAACTTAATCTCATCAGTTGGACTTGTAATACGAATCCCTACTCCTACCCCCTATTTTCCAGCTGATCCATCAAAGTACAGTGACCACCATTCTTCCATCTCTTCGTCATTTACTTGCTGATTTTCTGTTTCCTGATTTTTTGAATGCTAATTTTCTGCATGCTAATTTTCTGCTCTCATTTCTTCCTCAACACTATCAACTAACTCATTTAGAAGAATGAAAGATCCAAGTTCAGTATCAAAGGAATAAATAGGAAATTTTTGAGGTTTATCTTTGCTACTTACCATGTAAGCCATCCTAGTCTCCCGATACAATCTCCTTTGTTCACCGAAAATAGGAATAGTGGCATAGGTAAGGTCCATCTGCATTGTGCCTTTGATTTTTGCTGCCCATGATATTGACAATAAAATTCCAAACTTTGGTGGAACATCAGCCACAAAAATGTCCATAAAAACTGTCTTTGCTGGGATTTGTGTTAGACAAACAACCACATCCTTGATCAAACCAATACATTGAACTCTTTTTGAATCAAAAGAAAATAAATCCTTATATGGTCTTGTTATTTGTAATCCCATCCTTTCCATGATTAATTTGGGCATAAGGTTATGAGAAGCCCCTGAATCTAACATAGCATTATGTAAAGTCATATCATGAATTCTAATGCTTACATAAAAAGGAGGAAACTCTTCATTTTGTTCATCTTCTAACCTTGGACCCAAATATATAGTAGGATTATCTTCTTGAACATTCAAAATATCAGCAGCTTCTGGTTGTGAGTTTAACAACTTAACAATCTTGCTTCTATATTCATTTACCTTGAGAATCTCACTAAACGGGACTGATATTTTAATTTTTGAAATTTCATTCTCAAGGTTGAAAACAGAAACAGATTTTTCAGCTTCTTTGATAGGAGGAGGAAGTTGAGTGTCTTTCTTACCAAGTGGAGTGTCCTTTCTACCTTCAACCATATTTGGGGTATCATTTTTAGCTTCAACAGCCTTTGGTGCATCTTTCTTTGGTTGTGCTTTGTTTGCAATGATAGGCACATTTCTATTTCTAAGATTATATTGTTTTTGCATCTTGAAAATAGCATGTTGATACCCTTTAAAATAATCTGATGGTTCTTCTCCTTGATTAGCCAAATCTGACTCATCATGCTCTTCTTTAGTCAAGAAGATTCCTGACATCTCTTCATCAAGGCAATGGATGGATTCCTCAGGAATTTTCGGCTCATCTTCTTCATCTACCAAATTCTGCTGAAAAGGAGGTCTCACTGGAGGATCAGGCTGCTGATTTCTATTTTCTCTTGGCCTTTGTTGGTTTTGAGGTCTCCTGAATTGAGGATTTCTAAATTGAGGTTCATGTTGCACAGGAGTAGAAGTGTTTCCAAGAGCTAACCTATCCATCAACTTCTCCATGGTTTTCATCATTGAATCAAATTTGTCTTCAGAAGTTGAAGTGGAAGGCTTCTCCTCTTCTTTCAATTTAGTTTTTCCCATTTTTTATTTTTTAGTAGCTATCATGTTTACCTCTACCTTTAATGCATCACTTTGCATTTCGGCAAGAGTAGGTGACTCTCTTTCTCTCAATAAGATAGAAAATTCATAGTCAAAATCTTCAGCATATCTCATTTGTGCTAAGGCTTCTGGAGGTTTCAAATGAGCTGGAATTGAGTCAAAAACTTTATTAAATCTCTTTGAAAATTTTTGGACAGATTCATCAACTGCCCTTCTAAGGCTGTTATGTTCAGTATGTGCTTGAACTAGATTGGTTCTGTTTCCCCATTTTCTCAAAAATTTATCTTCAAACTCATCCCAAGTTCGAATACTTCCTAGTGTGAGAGCTTTAAACCATTTTCTAACTTCATCAGTAAAAATTTGTGCAAACAGTCTTAAATTCACATCTTCATCATCAATTTCTTCTTTGTCTGTAAAATCATTAAATCTATCTACATGTTCTTCTGCTATGATTTCTTCATCACTACCCCAAGTAGGAACCCTAGCAGCATATTTACTAGGAAAGTCATGCAAAACAACAGGGAGTACAAGTGGTGCATACCTAGCAGGAGCAGTCATGCTTAAAGGATGAACAATAGTTTTAGGAATGACAGAAAAAGAAGGTGATGAAGGACTGATATGAGGAGGACTGCTAGGTTTCTGCAAGCCACTAACAATTGAGCTCCAATTTGGAAGGGGAAAACCAACTTTGGATTTCAGCAAGACTTCAAAAGGGTCAAGTTCCTTCAGTTTATCTAGAGACTCTTTTTCTAACAATAGCTCAGAGGTAACAGCTTCCCAAAATTCTTCTTTGTCTTCTTGGGTTACAAGGGCTGAAGTGTCAATTCCTCTCTTCTTCAAGTCTAAGATAATATCAATGAATTCCTTTTCACTTTCTGATCTAAACAACACTTCATGAATTTTATCATCAACTCTTTTGTCTTCAGGACTTCTTAATATTTCAGAGGAGAAAGATTTCGAATGAGATGGAGTACCTGATATTTCAGAAATTCTTTGACTGCCTCTTGAAATAATGTTTGGATTGTCTACATCGATAGGTGGATTAGGATTAGCATTGCTCCGTGTATATCTCCTTCTCGAAGCCACCTTTAAACTTTGAAAATGTATGGAGTCACCAAGGTAGATTGCAGCCTCCAAAAAAATTTTGAGCTCCTGCTACCTTCAGAAGTCTAGCTTCTTGATTTCCAGAATGAGTAATCTTCAGGCTCCCGATAGACGCACCAAGATGTTGTCACCAAAATAGGATCTGATAGGATGCTGATCATGTTACCTCAGTGTAACTATTTCAAACTAGACTTTTAGTTGAGGCTTAGCCTCCTCAACCTGTGAGGGCTCTCTTAATAGGTTTAAGATTTTGAATTAAGGATTAGATGGCTAACTCTAGGAATAAATTGGATAAAAGTGTATAAATGGTTGAATTACTGATCAAAAAACATCTATTGGGCTATGGATTCAAGGTATGTTTCAAAAAAACATCAAAATTAGCTTAACATGGAAGTCAGGGCATTTCAGAGTTTTAGATGTATCAGCAAAACAATAACATAGTGAATAAAACATAGTTTACAAACATATGAAGGAAGTTAGAGAATTTTCCAATGATTTCTAAGTAACATATGTTCATACCACTACAAATAGGTAGATGAGGAAAGCCATAGGAAGATCAAACACAAAAAAATATTTCTGAATCCTGAGTAGTAAAGCCAATAGCTGTATTAAGAAGAAAACACATAGTCTGCTATAATAACATAGTTTGCTTGTTAATGAAAATTTCCAACCTTTAGCAATTCGACTTCATGTATCTTACAGAGTCATCATTACAATCTTGGATTCCCTTATCCATCTTGAAGAGAATTCAAATTTCTAACATTGACACCTATTTGCTCCTAAAACAGGCTTTTAATTACATCTGACAGTTAACTGTCTCTTCTAGAAGTCCTAATAAAAATAGGAGTAAAACTCCTTACTATGTCTAAACAACCTTATCTAAGAGTTAAATAATATCTCTGACAGGTGTTCCTCCATATCTTCGAACTTGATGATGCCTCTAATCTTGTTATGAAATCATGCTGGTTCAAGTCTTATTTGCCCTACAAAACAGGGAACATGTTTCCTGTAATTTAGCTTTTACCTTCGTTGATGACCTTCAAACCCTTTTGTTGGAAATGTTGAATTTTTAAGATAAGTGACATGTGTTATCATTTCCATGGAACCATGCCTTTCCACCTGTACAAAAACTAATCCTTTGAAA
Source organism: Pinus albicaulis (assembly GCA_034641835.2). Classification (NCBI taxonomy): domain Eukaryota; kingdom Viridiplantae; phylum Streptophyta; class Pinopsida; order Pinales; family Pinaceae; genus Pinus; species Pinus albicaulis. The sequence goes on from JAXQQM020085933.1 coordinate 16,107, forward strand.
AAGTATAAAGAGAGATGATATGGCTGTGCTATGAAAATAATAGTTGTTTTCGTAGCGCAAAATTTGTATCTTTGTAAACATCTCTCAACCATCCACTTTATTTTACCTTAACACCTAAAATTTCATCTGTGAGCCCTTTCCATCCACCAGTAGCAACAAAATTCGGAAACCAAGTGTTTTTACCTTTCAAAACCTTTATAAAAATATTAAAAAATGCACCTACAACAGTTTCGTAGCGCGCTACGAAACTGCTGTGTATATATTTTTTACACAATTTTTTCAAAATTCTCAGAGTGTAAGAGTATTTACACCTTTTAATGATTTCGATGATGTCTATAGACCTTAACAATCAAAATAAGTCAACTTTGAAATGTCCTCAAAAAGTGATGTCCTTCCCAAAAACAATACTGTAATAACGATTTGTCACTTACTTCTCTTGTTCTATCTCTGCTGTAGCTGACTTTCAGACTTTGTTAATTGAATTTCAAGATATTCAATCTACCTTTTCAGTCTCCTGTTGGTAGCCCTCAATTTAACATTTATCATTCTCATAAATCTTGCCTCTTTGATTGCAGGGATAGTCCAGGTAAAGTACTGAGCTTCACTGCTTACTGTTTCAGGTTTTGAAAATCTTTCAACCTCCCACAGAGCCCTTATTCTGCTGAAGTTTTTCTTCTCAACAACATGCCTTCTTTCTTTCTTCGTAAGCTTAGCAATTTCAAGATTAGCCAGTCTCAACGTTTCTTTAATTTCTTCATAACTGCTCTTTTCTCTTTGAGTGTTGAAAACTCTATTTTTGTCACCTTCAGGAATTGGTGATGATAGGTCTATGGGCTTTTCATAAACATTGGAAACTTCCCCTGCTTTATCTAACTCCATATCCAACTCTTGCAACTTTTTTGATTGCCTAGTTAAAGGCCTTCTGGGCTTGAACACAAACTCTGAAATTTCATCATCAAAATCCAGCTTTTTGGAAGATTTCATCTTCTTAGATTTCCCTTCATCCAATTTTATAGAGTCTGCCTGAACTAAAGGAGATTCTTCAATATAAATAGCCTGTAAAATATCATTCAAATTACCCTTTAAAACTGGACTTTCTTCTGAAACCATTGTTTTGCCCCTTTCCTTTTCTATTTGACTTCTAGTCAATATTTTCTGGGCTGATTTGCTAGTTGATTGTTCCTATACTGTTTCCTTAACTTTAGTTGTCCTATTTTGTGCAGTTTGAGGGGTCTCTTGAATAATCACTGATGTTTTAATCTCTGGCTCTTTCACTTGCTTTCTAGGTTTCAACTTGACAAATGTTTTTGATCTTGTCTCTGCAGGGTCACTAGTTTCTGATGGTGATTTTTCTTTAGTCTTAGGGCTAACACCTGTTTCTTGTGTTTCCACCCAAAATCCACACAAAAACAAAAATGTAGAACATTCTCTGTTTATCCTCTAAAGTTCATGTAAAACTATCAATTTAACTAGACCATGATGGAAAAGTGAAGTTTCACATCCTTGAGTCTTCATTTTCACTTTATCTGCCATCTTAGCTAAACTTCAAAACAATAAGAAAGGCAAATCCAAAGAAATTATTCCAGTAAAATGTAACAAGAGTTTGAAATGATAAGAATACACCTTATGGTATCTTCCCTCACAGGTGAAATACCTTTGAATGTTGAAGAGAAATGTGGAATATGTGTTCTTGATGTAACTTCTTGGAACTGCTTTAGTTAAGTCTGTCTCTACAAACTCTGGCTTCAGAAATATTTTACAAGTTTCATCTCAAAACTGAAGTTTTTGAACCATATTTCTACTCCCTTTGGAATCTCTGTCACTAAATATATGATCTGAGGCGAAATTGGAAAATTTAAGACTCCAACTTTAGTATTCGAACTAGTGAAATTAAGAGTAAACTCTTTTGTCACTTTATTATGACCTCCCTGCAATGTTTCACAGAATTTCCAACATCCTTTCTTTTTTAAGCCTTCCTCAACTAATTTTTCCTTGGTTAGAGCCTCTATACTTTCATGCTCTATCCTTAAACAGTGGCCTGACCTGTGGTTATTTCTTTCCTGTATCATCCTTTCCTTGAAATTCCTGTGTGCTTCTTGAAAACCTATAACCAATAGCGTCGCTTGATTTCAGAGTAAACTGCCTCGCTTGATTAGGGACACTGCCTCGCTTGAAAGTAATAATAAACCTCGCTTGATGAATGAGAGAAGCTTTGGTTTCTGCTTACCATAAGCTTACCATTCGGAAAATGGTATGCATCATGTGTTTCTTTCATGAGACAATAAAACCAAAAACCATTCCTTTTCAAATTTGAAAATGACTAAGATAAATGACCTCTAACGAATGTTATGATGGCTATGAATTGTTGCATGTGTGAGAAAAGACTCGTGGCTGACACCTAATCATGAAGGATTAATAGAATTTGATTGATTTGATACTTTGAAAAGACTTGCTACGAATCCCCGATTTCGTAGTGCACATAATGTAATTTCAGGGTTTTGTGCTATGAAAAGAGCAGCGTTTTCGTAGCGCAAAAGTAGTTTTTAACACTTTCTGCACTACGAAAACGTGGTTTCGTGGCTTAATCAATTTTTTTTTTAAATGGTTAAAAACTTGACTGTCTAAACATGGTATGAGACTCTCAAGGTATGAAATAAGGTTGTTGGACTTTATTATATGAATGAAAATGAGACTCTAACCTTATCACTTAACCCTTAAAAACTTAAAATGACTAACACCTATCTAAAAACCATGACTAAGAACAAAGCAAACTGTCCAAGTTTGGAAATTTTTTTTATAGTGATAACAATGCCAATTCCTTCTTTAATGATTTGCTCAATATCTATATTCTCTAAGTTATCTATATCAGATTGAGTAAATACAGTTGGTTTGTTAAATTTATGTACATATATGTTATCTATTTCATAATCAAAATCTGAATGTATATTACAGTCTGTATCTATTTTACAATTTTGAAATTCTTCCTCATTATTTAAAAAATGGTAAATTTGTTCATCCTTATAGAAAATCTACCAGTACTTGAGGTTTTCCAGGATAATTGGTCTATGTTTAACCTCAGCAGTATACCTATGAGTTACTTGGAATGGTAAGTTACAAGTACTAGCAAAAGTTGCTAAATAGTGTGCTTGAATGTTTTGTTTTTTGGGTATAGAAGCAAAATTTCATTCCAATAAATCATCAGTTAAATCAATTGTTGTATCTTTGTATCTGGCTAGTCTAGGATTATAAATAGAATAATCTCCATTTATTTTCTTAATGATCAATTCCGAATCTCCTATGATTAGTAATTTTTTTCCTCCTAAGTTTCTGATGATCTGGAGGGCTAGAATGAGTGCCTCATACTCTGCCATGTTGTTGATACATTTGAAGTTGAGTCTGAAGGCATGTCCTTCTGAATGATTAGTTTCCATATTTGTAATCCATACTCCTACTCCTACTCCTATTTGTCTTACAGATCCATCAAAGTCTAAGTGCCAAAGGAACTCATGAAATATGTTTTCATTGTTTGGTTTTGGCTTTTTGTCAATCAGTTCAGTTTGGATTTCATTGTTATCAGAGTTACATAAAATAAAAGAGTCAAGGTCATTTGGTGTAGAATAAATGGGGTAATTTATGGATCTCTCAGCACTACTAACCATGAATTTCATTAAAGTTTCCCTATATAACTTTTTGGGTTGACCAAATACTGATATTGTAGCATAGCTCATGTCCAATTGTAGAGATCCCTACAACTTTGCTCCCCATGAGCGAGAAAGAAGCATACCATACTTTGGTGGGATGTCAGCTACTACAATGTCAATTACCATACTCTTACCAGGGTACTGAACTAAATTCACACATAAGTCTTTAATTAATCATAAGCACTTAACTTTGTGTTGAAGCCTCAAAAATTGTTGCTACAACATTGGGGGATAACCACCCGGTCCGGACCTTAATACAGCTCCTTTTCCATTTATGATAGTGGCTCCGACTGGTTTAACTAGGTCCAGTTACCTTTTCCCTATCGCTATTGGTTTACGATGTATCGTTAACTACCAATAGACAGGGATATCAGATCAATTCTTCTTGTTGATCAGGCAAGAGAATGACCCTTAAGCTGATTTGGGTTCAGCCAAACCACAACTAAGATTTTGCCTCTTTGAGAAGAGGATTTAAAAGAATGAAAATTTAATCTAATTGCAAACTTATTCTATAATGCAAGCAAAAGAAATTAATCTAAATCCTATCTCAATTAGGTAGATATAAATCTATCCCAACTAAGAGCAAGATAATTAAGTAAATGAGGATTAAAATATGTACGGCTTTAAATTAATGTCAAGCTAACGAAGAAATTCAATTTAGCTCACATTTGTGATGCCAAAACATATTCTATTGAGACCATTTAGTGAAATAATAAATCAACAACACTCGGGAAGAAATTCACAAAAATGATATTGATTATCAAATCAATCAAGCCAATAATTAAACAATAATATGTGGAAGAAATTCACAACATATTATTATTTAAAAATCGAGTTTTTGTAAAAATGATTTCCGAGCAAATCGTTACTCAAAAATAGAGTTAAATCCATAAGAACGAGAGATACACTGTAATTTGAGACAAATTATCCATATCAACGAGAAATGCATAAACATGAATAAAATGAAAGTTTGGTATTTGATACGAAATGCCAAAAATACCATTTAATTGAATCACTTCTACGATCACGGTCTCTAATAGTACTTTACATTACTTGAATTTACCTTTCAAGACTAGAAGTACACTTGAGGAAATGCAAACTCTTCCCATCATGCATAATTCAAGACATAAAGAAAAACCCTCAATAATTTTCGGATCTAAATTCTCCTCCCACCTAAAACTCTAAATTCCTGTGCAATGCTTTTAGAGTACGGAATTAGGAGGAGAAGCGACACTTTTCATTCCCTTTGTCTGCTATTTATAATATTTGTAAAGGAATTCTTGAGATGAAAGTTTGTTGAAGAAAATATGTCCAATCACTTTTATTTGCTCAAAAATTCCAATCTTTTAATTCTTTGGAGCATTCTCATTGATTAAGATCTTTTCTTCATATCTCTTCTACTATTTTCATATAAAAAAAGAAATCAAAATGAATTAAAATGCAATCAATAAAAACAAAATATTATTTACGGCATTTAAAACAAATCCAATCAAATTCTATTTAAATAAATAATTGAAAATAATATAAGCTCTCTATTGATGCCTAGGATAGTTTAATTGGCCAAAGATATCATTGATGAACGAATCTACAATTAGAAGAGGCTTGGACAAATGCAAATGCGAAATAAATCGGAAAATTGATTTTTCTTTAGAAATTCGGAGCTTAATTGTCTGCATGATTTATGACCCAATTAATGACAAATCTATTAGTGGAACCTCCTCAAAAATGTTCTCCTTGATTTTATCTTTCCAATGAGCCGTCTTTGAGCCTCATTTGGCCAAGTAAAACTCATTCTATAAAACTTCAAAGTTGTTGGGAGTCAAATCTGGCATAAATCTAGAAATTCTGTTGCGCTGGGCTAAAAATCGAGAATTTTTAATTAGAAATTTAATCCTAAATTAGATTCTAATTATCTAATAATTAATTATAAATTAATTATTAACTAACTAATATATATAATTAATTCTAATTAATTATCATCTAATTTAGAAATTAATTAAATTCTGAAAATTAAATTAATATACGAATGATTTGAAAAAAGTTAATTTAAATATGATTAATATTATAATTCAAATTATATTAAAATTATAATAAACATTATAATTATAATATAATTATTATAATATAAAAATATAAAATTAATTTACAAACCATTGGAATCAATCCAAACCCAAAATCCATAAAACAAACCATTGAAATCAATCCAAACTCATTAATTCATCCATGTGAGTTTGTGGAGGGATATGGTGAGAGTGGAGTGTGAGGTGAGGGTGAGGTGAGGGGTGAGTGAGGTGAAGGTACGGGAGGCATAAGGGAAAACAAAAAACTTTATATTAAAAACTTCTAACACATCGCATATCGCAAGAACCTTGGATCGAGGTTTTTTAAATGTGCATGTTCTAAAAATTGTGATGGATACGAAATTGTGAAATTGTGATCTTGCGATATGTGATGGATCCGAAATTGCGATATTGCGATATGCGATGGATTCGAATTTGCGATATTGCGATATGCGATGGACTCAAATTTCGTATTGCGATATGCGATGGATTCGAATTTGCGATGCGCGATACGCGACGGATTTGAATTTGCGATCTGCCCCGATGCGGCGGATTCGAATTTGCGATATTGCGATATGCGATGAATACGGGAGATTTCAATCTACGATCTGTGCCGGATTCGAATTTGCGATTTGCGATGCGATGGATGCGAAATTTGCGATGCGATGCGCGATGAATCTGAAATTTGCGATCTACGATCTACGACGAATCCAGATGATGTAATAATTTTTTATTTTATTTTGGTTTTGGTTTTATTTTAATGATGTTTAGTTTAGCTATGAAATTTTCTAAACTACGGCCACTCGAAAAATAATAAAAAATAGAATTTTTAACCCGGACTAGAAAAATGATGGTACTAAGGAGTACCATCTTTAAACTTGATTGACCAAATGAGGCGAAACAAAGCGGCGATGGGAGGCTTATAAAAAATTAATTTTAACGAAGCAATCGAAACAAGAATCCAAAGAAAATGAAAAATTAACAAAAGCGTAGGATAATCAACTAAAATAACAATCCTAAAAGGTGTTTAGCCAAAATTTTATAAAAAGGGTCCCCATTATTTGAAGTGAACAAGTCAAAAATGGGGGAGTTGTGTTTTACCACAACACTTTGCTAGAATCAAATGAAAAAAAATCTTTGTTAGGCCTGGTTATTTCTAGATTAAGAGTTTCCATGATAGATTTGGGCATTAAATTATGGGAAGCTCCTGAATCTAACATAGCATTGTGTAAAATCTGATCATGGATGGTAAGACTGATATAAAAAGGAGTGAATGATCCATCTAAAAGCTTTCCATTCACATCAGGGCCGAAAATCAACTCTGGTTGATCATCATTCAAATTAATGGCATCTTCACCATTATTCATATTCAAAGTTTTAGTTATATTTGATTTGTATAAGTCATTTTTAACCAATTCTGTTAAAGGAATAGGTATTTTTAACTTAGAAATTTTAGTCAGAATATTGAATGAGGATTGAGATTTACTAATTTGAACTAATTCATATTTAGCAACTGTAATCTGAGTTGGTTTTTCTTGATTTTCAACAGTTTTATTTTTATCTTCAATTTTCTTGACATTCTCTGTCTGAGTTTCTTGAGTTTTGTTGCTTTTAATTTTCATTTCAGGGACTGTTTGTGTGGCAACAGAAATTTTATCAGACTTAGAATTATCAACAGGTGTTTTGGAATTTTCTGTTCTAGGATTTACTGATTTAGAATTAGCAGAAATCTTTTTAGGATCATAATTTATTGTTTTTACTAAAGTAGAAGCTTTAGGAGTATTAGCTTTCTGTGCATCTTTGGAAGATTGAGCTACTTCATCAGTAATATCAACAATTTTGGGACTTGTTGATTTTTTAGGACTGGAAGGATTGGAATTTTTCTTATTTTCCCTTGGGAGAATTTGCAAAACTTTTGTTTTTGGGGCTTCTACATTTTTCTTATTTTGATTTGGGAATTGTTTTTAGTAGAATACTCATTATTTTTTCTTGTTTCTAAGGTTATACTGATTGTGAATTTCATTAATAGAAAAGTCATAACCTTGTTTGTAGTCAAAGGATTCACTGGAGTTTAATTTGAGTTGTTGAAGCTCAAATAGTTCCAGATATTCCTGAGTGAGGAAAATGGTGTTGTTTTCATATATTCCCATTAGATGATTGATGTCAGCCTCATTTTCATCATTATTTTGAGAACTTTCAGCATAGTTCTCCTGGAATGGGGGCCTAATGTTTTGGTCTAGAGTTGCATCTTTAGCTTTTCCAGGGTTATTATTTTTTCTGAAATTGGGATTTATAATCTGAGGTTGATTATCCCATTGAGGTTTTCTATCTATATTATCTAATATTTCTACCACCCTTTCTAAAGTTTTAGCAAATAAATCCAATTTAACATCTGAGTTTTAGCTTTCTTCTTTAATTGTAACTCTTCTTTCATTTCTAAGACTGGCCTTCCTAGCTAAAATATTGATTTCTACACTGACAGCATCTAATTGCATCTATTCTAATGTTTGGGCATCTCTATCTCTTAATTGATAGGCCATATCTGTATCAAATCCATCAGGGAATTTGAGCAGAATAGAGTAAGGTGTAGGTTTAAGAGCTACAAGAATAGAATTATAGACACTGTTATACCTAGTGTAATAGTCTTGGACAGATTCAGTAGGAGATCTTTTCAAAGCATCAAATTGAGAAGAAATTTGAAGGGAGTTATTTTTCCTTTCCCATTTATTTAAAAATATTCTATGAAATGCAGCTAATTAGCTACACTATCAACAACTAAATTTTTGAACCATTTTTGAACTTCTCTTGTCAAAATTTGGGTAAATAACCTCATTTGGACATCTGACTCGTCAATTTCATAAATTTCACAGTAATCTGTCATTTTAGTTACACGTTGTTGAGCAGTATATTGTGAAATGCCATCAAACAGTGGTACATGCTTTTGGTAATCTTGAGGCATATCATTGAGGTTTTGGGGTAAGACAAGGGGAGCATACCTAGCAGCCATGACTTGAAGCTTTGTTGAACTGGCAGGTATAATAGCAATGACAAGGGCAGTGCTGGATATGGTAGCTGATGAATTAACAACTGTAGTTGAAGAGCTGGGAAATGAAGCTGGTATGTAAATGGAATTGTTGGGAAGTAAAGATGACGTGCTTATAAAATCTGAATGGAAAGTAGTGGATGCAATGGATTGAGTGGATGAAGGAAATAATATCCTAGGTTGCAAAGGAAATTTAGGAATGAAATGGTCTGTAGATGAACTTGCAGAAGTATCTATAAATGAAGTAACAACATGTAAAGATGAATCTGCTGTTGGTATTATTGTTGTATGCAATTGAGAAACTAGAGGTTTTATGTAAGACAACAAATGAGCCAATTCAATAGCTTCATTAGAATCTTTAATCAATGAAACATAAATCTTTCCAACTGTATTTTGATATTCATATTTATTTGACTTTTTTCCCACTGAAATATTTTTCTATTTTGCATTCAAAAATGAAAGGAAAACATGATCTATAACAGTATTTTTCAAATCAGTTTCAGATTTAATTTTAAACAATGAATATTCAAAATTCAGATCAAAATCAATATCATTTAAACTCACTAACTCTTTGGGTAAAGAATTGGCTTTCCTTAATGGTACTTCAGTTTCTAAATTGATAGTTTGTTTTTTCTTTTTTCCAATCTGATCTGGGTTATCTACTATAACTGCAGGCTTAGGATCTGGGTTAGACCTGGTATAGTAGGTATTCCTAGAAGCTAGAATGACTGTTTTGAATACCCACAACCTATAAAAATAATCTTAAAGTAAAAATATAATTGAAAGATTTTCCTTTAAGACTAAATTGAAGACTGGAGATTGGTTAGTCCCCACTATGGTCGCCAATATGTTATCACTCTAGTAATTTCTTAAGTTGTGGGATTTGAGTTTTTAGTCTAAGAACACTAGAGGTAACCACAAACCTACTTCAAATTCTAGGATCTAGCCTTCCTAGAATTCAGAGAGGGCTCTCTCTTTAAGATTTATCTTTGTTTTTTATTTATGTTTTTAGGCTAGTTATGATAGAAGAATTGGTTTTTTTTTTAAAGGTTTTGGTGGGAAAAAATCACTTATAGGTAAACTAGAGATAAATCAACTTGTCCATTGGGCTATGGAGTCTAAATCTAGCTAGCATCACTAGAAGTCAAGGCCAAAATGTAAAAATGTATTCAGGGCAAGATAGATAACCCTAAGAGATTTGGAAAAGTGTTTTTTGGTGAAATGGTATGACCGGGATAAAGGGCAATGAAGGATCCTTTGATCCAGAAAATGGAAAAAGGAGGCAGGGTTCAAACGGGAGTAGGAGCAATCAAGGAGTCCTAACACCAGAAATCAACAGAAAACATTAAAATGGTAACTAGTTAAAAACAAGGAGCAGTAGACTAACTTGTAGTAATATTCCTAATTACACATTTAGATAGAATAAACATATAATGAATTGCATGAAAATCAGAAAATAAAACAATGACAAGAAGGGAGTACTTTACTCATCAGCTTATCACAGGGATCCTGAATTATGATGCCAGTTTAGCTTTTCCCAGTCTGCTACTTCGAAATCAACACATAATAGCCTCCAATGTTCAGCAAAAAATTCTATAGTAAAGTCTATCAATTTTATTCCACACCGAATACTTCTAATGTAGAAGTATTTATACAAAATGTAGTTACAAATATCATAGGAGAAATCTAGGAATATCTGTAGGAAATAAAAAATATCTTTACAAAATAAGAGGGACAGATGCTTAACAAATCAACAAGTTGTCCTCTTATCCAAAATAAATAGAACTAATTTATCTAACAAGGAACCTTTTGAGTGATTAGTTGTCCTACTTGCTGGCTGCTAAAAAATATCTTCATTTAAGTTACCTTAGCTGATACTCTTTCATCTGATACTCTTTAACACTGCTCTTTAACACTGATACACTTTTGACTAATATTTCCACTGTTTAATGCTGTAAACAAATATCTTTTTGCAGTAAAAAATAAGCAGACTGTCCTTTTGTTTCATTGTTTCTTTTTACTATTTTTCAAGGTAATTTTCTTCACTGTTTTACCTCTCATTTTTACATTAAATATGTAAATGTTTGCCACTGTTCTTCATTTGGAATTTTTACATTCTTTAACTTTATAAAATTCTCATCTGCCTCCATGTATTTAGAAAAAGTGGGCTTGAACCCAAAGAGATGTTTAATCTCATGTTGTAGAAAAAACAAATCTTCAAAATTCTGAAGGAGGACTTTTCCTGTGGGAGTGCCTTGTGGCAATGGCTTGTTGACTTGCTCCTTGGAAAATTCCCTGAGATTATTATCATAATCCTTTTGGGGCATCTGTTTTTCATTAAAGACATGGATGTCTGGCAATCCCTTCTGTCTTAAGTTTGTGTATTTCACCATAAACTTTGTTATGGCAATGTTCATTTATTAACATTTCTCTTCCAGGTAGTTCATCAAAATTTTCTTGGTTACCACCTTCTTAATCTGTAAAATGGTTTATGTTCTATCCAATACCTGTAATTCTTCCAATTATTCTCTATTCTTGTTGTTCAAGAATGTGGTGAGTTTTAAAGCCTGAGCTGGCTTATCAGTTAACTCATCCTTGGTCTTTTGAATCTTTGCCTGAGTTGCTAATAATAAGTCTCTCTGCTCATATATAACCTGAATTGAAGGCCATTGAGTGTGAATGGCTTCAATTATGTTTTTCCATAGATGATTTCTTACAAATGAAATTTTCTCAGTGAAAGTAAGCTCTTTTGTAAGCCCTTGATTTGTTCCCCAAGTCTAATTGCCTTATGTTCATGGGTTTTAGCATTTATTTGAGCTAACTTATTTGTGGCTTCAATATTATCAATCATCTTCTTTAGGCTATTGATTTCATTAGTTCTCAAGGACATTTCCTCCATAGCCTTAACAATTTGACCTGCTTCATCTGTTGGTTGAACCTATGTTGTAGAAGAATATGTGTTTGAAGTAGTAGTTGAACTCACTGGCACTGCAGTTGCCAGTGGTTCTTTTCGTGCTAGCGTTCCTCCTAATGTGGAAGCCACTTCTGTGGTAATCACTGGTATAATTGAAGGAATGATAGAGTGTCAGTTTCTTTCACAGATTCCTTCTCTTGGACAAGATGGCCCATTTGGGATTCCATTTCTTTGATCTGAGCAGTTAATTTGAGGATTAGCTTCATCATCTCTTCTTTTTCACTTTGCTCTTGAAGAATTTCTTTGGTTTGTGGATGCTCATTTTGAGGAAGTTCAAGCTGTTTCCTCAAAGCTGCAATATCATCATTCTTTTTCTTTATCAACAATTATGCTACTTGAACATTTGAGGGATCATATCCCACCTGTAAAACTAAATCCTCTAAGGCTTTAATCCTTAGGTCCTTTGCATACAAAGATCCCTTGTGTAGCTTCATTTGATCCTGCATGTTAAGAATAGTATTTTGCAACTTGGTAGCACTCATTGCCTTTGTCACCACAGTTGAATACAACATTTCAGAGCTATGTCTATGAAATTCAATTTGGTCTAGCTCATTAATATTTTCAGTGTCTACTTCAAACTCCACGTTTTTATAATCTGCCACTGTCTTTGGTGCTGAAGTAGGTGGTTGCAAAAATGACATAATCATCTTGTTTGTAGAATAATCAAAGGCTGCCAGTAGTCTATTTTCATTCCCTAGTTTTTTCTTTAGGAATTGAGAATATATCTCTGATTTAATTTCCTCATTCTTCTGCTTTATCTGCTTATATTTCTCTTTGATGTCTAAATCCTTTTCCTCAGCTATTTGTGAGGTAGAGGCCTCCATAATTAGGGAAAATTTTAAGGATGGATATGTATTTGAAAGTTTAGAAACCTTGGCGAATCTTAGTAATATATAATAGAGAAATTGTAAAATGTTTAATGATAATTTTGTAAAAATATCTAAATTTCTGATTATATTATATTAGTCTATATAAGATCTTATTGATTTTTAAGGTAAAATAATTTCATACTATAAAACTTGGGCGAATTATTTTTAGAAAAAATGGAAATTGTCGAATCTTCTTTTTACAAAAACTATAGAAAATTAGCCCACATGCGAATATTAGCCCCTAAAATTTTCCCTGTCCATAATATTCTGTTTCTCTATCATTTGAGTATCATTTTTACCTATTGTTTGCTCTTTTTCAATCTGTGCAAGAGTTTCATTGATTATCACTGTAGCTTCATCATTATTTACCTCTGGCTCATTTGTATCTTCAATGTCAAATAATTTTTCTTTCCCAATTGAACTAAATTTAAGCCTTTTATTATAAATCAGTTTGAATTTTGTTTCTATAGTTGTTTCTGCTGTGTATGCTCCTTCTTCTCTGTTTATTTTTGCTGAAGTCTGTGGCTGCTTTACAGCTTCAAGGGCTTGTGTTGTAACCATTTTTCTTGTTGTCTCTATATTAGTTGTTGTATCTATTAGTGTGTTCTCCACCCATTCTTCTTGATTGGAAAAATTCTCAATCTCTGGCTTAGGCTCATGTATGAAGGGTGTTAGTTTACATTTTACCCTTAAATTTCTCAGGATCCCTTGAGGATCATATTTCCATGGAAAACTTTCTTGAAATTTGAACTCTACTAGTCTCTTTGAGATTTCTTTTTTTCCTCTACT
>JAXQQM020060500.1:0-48677 GCA_034641835.2 Pinus albicaulis
CTTCCAAAATTTCAGTAGAAGAAGAATATATATATATATATTAAAAATAATAATAATAAGAGTTTGGTTGTGAAAATCCAGGAAACTGGCACAATACAAACTCGAATTCATATCGAAAAACCAACTTGTTTGGCCAGTATGAATTCTGTTTTGTTATCATCTTACTTTACTTTAGATTTTTGCAGATATACCTGTTGAGTCTCAAAAGTGTTTTCCATATTCATACATATTTCCATTATGTCATTACCATTCATCTCTCATGATAACTATCTGACCTAAAACCTTACATCAAGTAACCATTTTCATAAATATATGGGTTAGGATCCTTGTCTTCCAAAGTTATTTATTTTATGTATTTAAAGTGAATTTATGATTATAAACTAGAAAATTAACATAGTTTCATATATCTATATATGTGTTATGAGTTTTGTGACATGTGTAGGTCAAAAGGAAGCTTCTAAAGGACCTTTATGTGGCCTCCCAAAACCAAATTCGAATTTGAGTGGAGAAGATCATGGGATCATGAGGACATGTGTCTCATTTCCTTTTTGTATTGAAACTCTAAGAAGATATGTGTTTCATTTCTTATTTGTATTGAAACTCTAAAAAGACATGTGTCTTATCATTTCCTATTTTGATTGTAACTCTAGAGATAGAGGGAGAGGTTCATGGACTCTCATTAATGAGATAACTTCTCATATCTTTTTATAAATAGGGGAAGCTTTTTCCTATCAAGGGTAGTGAAAAATAAGAGAAGAAGAGAAAGGATTAGAGAGTGTTTTGTAAAAAAGCTTAAGATGGAATGGGATGTATATTTGTGAGTTTATAAATAAAGAAGTTCAGTTCTTTGATGTTGTTTTGATTACAACTTTAAGGAGCTGAAGAATTTCACCAAATTAGTAGCAGAGGGCCCCTGCTATTCGAGGAGGTTTTACATGTTTTCTAGAGAAGTCATTTTCAGTTATGTTTTGTCATATTTCCTTACTTAGACTGCTTTATGAAATCATAGCTTTAAGCATTATGTTTCATGTCATTTTCTTAGATAAAGGATCCTCATGATATTGCAGTTAGTCTCTTTCTCAAGCTCTTCCAATACATATCTATTAAATGAATGGGATTCAATTGTAATATTATGAGTTATTAGCATTTCATTTTCTGTTATTTAGTTAAAAATAATATCCTCATTATACTACAGTTAGTCTCTTTCAAAAAAAATTCCAATAAACCTCTAATTCACGAATGAGACTTAGTTGTAATATTGTGAGTTATTGATTGTTTTGTTTCATAGAAGATCCTTATCACATTATGGTTAATCTCTTTCAAAAGCTCTTCCAATAAACCTCTAACTCATGAATGAGATTTAGTTGTAATGTTATAAGTTGTTTCAGCATTTTATAGGAGATCCTTACTACATTATAGTAATATTTTTCTCAAGTTCTTACAATAAACCTCTATCAAATGAATGAGATTTCACTGTAATGTTCTAAGTTACTGTTTGTTTTAGCATTTATTTTTATGTTTTAGGAGATCCTCATTGCATTATAATTAATCTTTTTCACAAGCTCTTCCAACAAATCTCTAACTAAATGAATCAGATTAAGTTGTATTATTTTGAGTTACTTTTCATTTCATGAATGTTCATTTAAAAGTTGTAATATCCATGGATTAGGACTCATTGTTTTCATCATTTTCTAGTTAAGAAGAGAACTTGCAAATAAAATCTGTTTTCATTTATTCATTAACATTTTCCTGTTTTGTCTCTTTACATAGATTTAACTTCATATTTCTAGTATAGAACAGAATACTAAGAACCAAAACATAAAAACCCCTAAAACATCAACAAAACATTAAAACAGTGAAGTAAGAAAAGGGATACTTAGGCACATACAGTGCATTACACGTCATCAGTTTACTAGCCCTGGTTGATAATTCATGTTAGCAATTTAGGACACTAAATTGACTAAACAATACCCTCCAAGATTTTGCAGACTTGAGGAAAATTCACAACATCAGTTTGGGGGAAGGTGTGAAATAAAAAAAACTATGAAAATAGTTTTCAGCAGCTGAATTGAAGACAAAATATGAACTACAATCATAAAGGGACCTGGTATATCATTCGACATTTACAGTAGGGACCTAAATTATTGTTGAAAAATTATTCAGAATGGGACTTGAATATGACAGAATAAATTTTCAAAATATGGAACATAATTATGAAATTATGCCAAAAAGGGACCTCAACATCATTGTGAAACTACGCCAGAAAGGGACCTGAAAATTTAACATGTCAGAAGGGACCTGAGACGATCATAGCAGATGGGACTTGAAAATGTCAAAATTTAATCTGCAAAAGGGACCTGAACAATAATTATTCTAAATCAAATCAGATGCAAGAAGAAACAAAGTCTCTATCAAGTCTACAAGAACCGTCGTAAAAAAAATACAATGTCGATCATCATCAAACGTCAAAAAGGGAGCACATATGTACAGTGAGTAAAAAAATCGCTTTTAAATTTTCATTTTTTTCAAAATATTCTAGAATTGGACAAACTAATTTAATACTAGTTTATGCATCTTTACCTACATTTCATTTCATCACCAACATTACCTACATTTCATTTTACATTCCCTACACTTTCACCCACATTCTATCGTTTATAACCCTCTTCATATCACTATTCTAACTAACCCTATTCTACCCACATTAATCCATACCATTATTCAAAACATTCCATATAACTATTCATATCATACCCCATGTATTTCATAACAAAGAGAATTATGAACAAGAGGTCACATATTGAACCTATGGAAGACTTTTGAAGGACCTACAATACCATAAGACAAAGGTTAGCATTTTCATAAACATTTAATTTTAAAAATTTGACTATTGTATTAGTCAATTTTTAAAATTAAAATTGGAAGTTAAAAACTAAAGTTCAAACTATACATAGCGCAATTACAAAATGTATATAGTATTGTGCAAAGGTATATGGCACAAATATTTTTTTAAATCAAAACAAAGAAGGCGCAATCATACACAGGAATGAACTAAGGTAATGGAACGAGTGCAATACAAATGAATGAATGCAAACCTAAGATGCGAAGTGCATGATTATGATGGCATATGGTAAGTAATGAATGCATGCAGTGGAGAGGTAAGACATGATGCAAATGAATGTATGCAATGGAGAGATAGCATATGATAAATGATGATGGTGCACAAGAGGTATGGAGAAATGCGAGTCATGGAGGCAGGTACGATGATGATGCATAAGGGTAATGTGGGTAATGGAATGCACATAGCCATGAACGCAAAACATGAAGGATCTGTAGAAGGATGGGCATACACCACGCATGATAGTCAAAGATAAAGGATGTGCATGGCTCAGTCAAGAGAGTTAATGAACGGATAGATGATTTCAAATGTATCACTATGTAAAACAAACAAGCAATTTTCGCCTCTGTCAAAAGCCATTTACGCCTCTGTCAAAGACCATTTCTGCCATTAAAAAACCTCAGAAACGTTTACTGTCAAGAGTTTGTCACCATAATTTCCATTAGAAAGGCTCAGTGAGGGAAAGGAGTATGCAGTCAAAGCACATCCTTGTATCCTTGACCTTATGAAAATGAAAACGCAAAGAGATAAGCTGTGAGAATGTCGAGATAAAAAATATAAAACATAGAAAGAGAAGCAGAGAATATAGTGGGAAGCAGAAAACGAACTAATAAGAAGTAAGTTGAAGAATTCAAGGCCACGAGTCCAAAAAATATAACCGAGCCAGCCAGCAGAAAGCAGAATTCTCTGAAAGTGAAGGTAAGAAATCAATGAATATTTGATTGTTTTAGAAAATTTCGGGATTGTGCCATCAGTCAAAATCTGAGTTATAAGAGGAAGCAATTTTGTTTGATTTGCAAGTCTGTCATGCAACAATTTTTGTATTCAAACCATTCAAAAACGTGTTGACACATTTTAAAAACACTATGCCATCAGTCAATCACGGAATATTTTGTTGAATGAGCTCATAAATGAAGATTTTAATGGATTTGTTGTGGATTAAAACTCCAATTCAACTGAAAGAATACCACGAAGATCAGAGATAATCACAAAGAGTAGTGGCATAAGGAAGGTAAGATCGACACGTCCTCATACACAGTGTTTCATTTCAAATAGAAAACAGAGAGTGGAATTACAATTTGAATTGCATGGTAAGGTTATTAATTCAACTATGTAATAGATTTGTTTTTAAAAAACACACTCAGTCTAAAGAATTAGAATAGAGCTTATGAAGAAAATGGAGGATAGTTAGACATGTTTTTCTTGACAGAAGACAGAGTATGAGGAACGATGAAGTAGGACAGTGAATCTATCATGAATTTTTGGTGAAATGATTGCAATTTTTTTTTGTTGAATACAAAGTGAATCTGCATGAAATTTTTTGGAGAATATTTCTATATGAAATTGAGGAGTGAAAAGTACTGCTGTATAAAAAAAATTCAAATTTCTTTTTACACAGTCCAATTCTTTTACAAAACAGAGATTTTTTTTAAGGGAAATAGAGATTGTTTCCAATTCTTTTGCAAAACAGAGATTGTTTTTAAGGGAAAAAAAGAATTAAATAAAAGGTATAACATTAGAAACATAAATTTTTGTTTTCTTGAAACCTTTTCTATAAAATTATTTTTTTTACAGTAAGAGCACATTCTTCAAAAGGAAAAAACGGAGGATTGGTTGGTTGACAAAGGCAGTGAAGCAGAAAGGTAGGCCTACTACCATGGTTACACTCAGTGCTTAAATTTTTTATTTGAAAAATGAAGTTAATGACAAGAGATGGTCATATAAAATGGTTTTTAGAACAAATGGCCACAAGAGTAGAGTCTAAAGACTTTCAAATAGAACACTAGAATAGAAAAATAGTGGAAAAACTTTATCTGACGGAGTTGATAGGTTTTCTACAAAAATTAAAAGGTCATAATGAGAGGGTCACAAAATAATTTGTAAATAACTTCAGATAGAATGAAACCATGGTGGGCGACATGCATATTCCTTTAACTCCTGAGTATATCTCTGAAGCATTAGATTTTCTATTTTTAGGAGAATTATATTGCAAAGGCTTACATTTTAGAGATAAGGGTTGGACATTTTTCCAAGATAAAAATAGGAAAGGCTCCTTTGATAGATCAAAAGGTATTCCAAGGGAATGGTTCAATGAACCATGGGCAGAATTAGTGTTGATAATTCATAAATTCTTCACTTGTGATACTAGATTTAATGTAGTACACCTTTACCATGTGAGGTTACTACAACACATCAAGAGAGATATAAGGATAAATTTGCCATATTTCTTCTAAAAAAACTTGATGAAAATGATTGAAAGCATAAAATCAAAAACTAAACCAAAAGAAGCTCAATTTATTCACCATGGACTCATCAAAATTCTTGTAGATTATCAGTTGAAAATCAAAAGGATGGTTTGGGAGGATTTATTAGTTGAAAATGGGTTTGCAAAACATGTTGTGGAAAACATAATTAAACCCATTGAAGAAATAAGGAACATTGTGCATACATCTTTCTATCCCAAAACAAGATCAAGAAACAACAGGGGGAAATTGTGTTAGAAAAATAAACATCATTCTTAACTATTTCCAGGAGGCAGAGAAAGAAACATTCAACAGAACCGGAAATACAAATCATGGAAACTTCTCCTATCACAAAACACGCCAATGAAATTCTCGAAATATTGCAACAACAAGTGTATGAGGATCCTTTAGATAAATATTCCTACTTTGAAAACAATGAAGTAGAAGTTGCTTTAGTTTCTAGAGATTCAAACGGGGGAGATCAAAATATTTCTAGAGTTAAAGAGCTGACTGATAGCTTAGAAATAAGCAAAATTATGGAAAGGCATCTGAAAGAGGAGAATGAGAATTATAAATTAGCCAATGAGAAATTGGTTAAGGAAAATGAAAAAATCAGTGAGGATATGGAAAATATGAAAAACAAAAACAATCTTCTCTACACAGGTATTCAGATGGCTTCAGGAGAAAAACTCCTGGAAAGCTAAGTATGAGAAACAAAAGGTGAAAAATTCCATCTACAAAGAAGAGCAGGGTAAAGATATGGATTCTCTTTTTCACACATCACAGCATGAGGTTACATGATCAGGGATAGGATCAACATTAGGGCTTCGAAGGTCAAAGACGAAACAACAAGCATGAGGACATGCTTGATCGTCAGTTTGGCGGAGATGTTGGTCCTTGTTTTTTATTTCTTTTTGTTTAGGAAATACACTTTATTTTTCCACATTATCCATCTATTTACCATCATATTCACCTTAAATTGACCTAAAGATGCATATACAGGTATTTAATTTATGTTTTTCAATTATTAGATGTTTTGGTAAAAATTGGAATTTAAGTGCATTTTTGGACAGCAGCAGAAATTCCTGTAATAGAATTTTGGTTTGCATATGTGCAGGATGTTTAGGCTCGAGTTGGATATGTTTCTAGAAATCTCAGGAACTAGGAGTAAGATTACATCTGTTGGCACAGTCAGATTGATCTTTAATAGGCCCAGTCAAAGGCGGTCAAACAAGACCAGTCTTTATGGAGGATCCCTAGAAACTAGGTCAAAACTCTTATTTTGTGGGATTTTCTAGATTATTATGGATATGATAAATGAATTCAACCTGATATGATAGGATAAGTATAGTTATGATTACTTGAGATATTTTAGATAATTTTTTTAGATATTTCGTCTATTTAAGCCTCACACTTTGAAGGCTTTGACAATGGAACTTGTATGACTTATTATTATTATTTCTGAGACTTGGAGACATAATTGAAGATTTTTTCTATCATATTTTTATTTTGTTACATGTTGGTTGATTGCTTGAAGTCTTAAGTAGTTGAGTTTACCTTCAGTGTGCGAGGCAAGGGTGGAGGGCCCCCACACCGAGCTAAGTGCACTTCTTAGTTCATTTCGTAGCTGCAATTTATGAATTAGTTTGCTTATGTTTGATTTGTTTATTTTAAAGTATTGATGAATCTAGTGATCATTCTTAAACTGCATATGAAAGGACAAACAAGTGTTTAATTTAAGCACTCTTTCTATTGACTCGAGATTTTCAGTTAGCATTCATCCTTACATGTTTTTACATGCTTATGTTTGATTTATTTATTTTCAAGTATTGATGAATCTAATTATCATTCTTAAACTGTATATGAAAAGACAAACATGTGTTTAAGTTAAGCACTCTTTCTATCGACTGGAGATTTTCCGTTAGAATTCATCTTTACATGCCTTTACATGCTTTGATTTGTAATGGATCTTAATTTTTTTTCTTTCTGCATACGAAGAGACAAACCAGTATTTAAGTTAAATACTTCTTCTATTTGATCTAGAGTTCAAAACTAAGATTCATATTTTCCTACTCTTCTGAATTCTTGTTTTCACAATAGCATTAACGATCAAATGAAATCAATGATGAAGGACAACCAGGACCTCTTTTAGTGAAGAGCCTCTTCAATTGTTATTTCATGTATCTTGATCTATTGTTTAGAAATTAATTAAGTTAAATTTATATTTGTAATATGCATTTCCCTAATCATCAATAAACCATCTTCTGAATTGATCATAACTGAAACCCATATACTTTGGGGATGCTTCTAAGTTCATTGACCCGGATTGATAATAAATACTTGCATTATTTTACAACAGTAAATTGACCCAACACATGCTTCCCCTTATTCTTTTGGTTTCCTTGTCCTTTGGAATATGATTTTTAAGAGAAGTTTGGTTGATAGGTTGTTCTTCAGCCTCCTATAAAGTGTTCTTTGTCCACTTCTCCTCATTAGCATATTGATCTATCTCTGGTCTGGCTGTGTGTGCATATGTAATAGTTTTATGTTCAACCCTTAGCTTAGAAATGATTCCCAATGGGTCATAGGACCCTTTAAAGCTCAGTTTAAATTTCATCTTCTTCAGCAATTCATCCACTTCCTTGTTTTTTGCTCTAGTGTTCACAATGTATGGCCCAGCCTGTGGTTTTAACTTGAATTGTGCTTTCTTTTTTATTGACACAAAGTGTAAATCATCCATGTTAAGCATATTTCTGATATATTCAAGGGAAAATACTCTCAATGGTACAAAAATTGGAAATCTATAGGGAGGAGGCTCACACCCATAGATTCTAATATCTGTATAATTTTGGTATAAATACCAGTCTCCAATTTTATCTTGCTCTATAATATGTAAAAAATTCATGATTTTTGGTGATATCCTTGGTATAACACCACTGCTTAATGAACATAAATACATGTGCAGGAACTGGTCAACAAAATCATTGAATGAGAACACTTATGTATTCTTTCTGGGTAAATAAGTCCAGTGGACAACTGATAATGGCCATTCGCTTTTTGTAGCTGAAACTAGAATCTGTCTACTTGATGATACAACATTAAATAAACCAAAACTGATTGGTGTTTGAAATCACCTTCAACTTTGAACTTCATAAACTGCTCATGAAGGATATCTGACAAATATTGACTATAATTAAAAAGTATTGAAGGTTTTTCTCCAACTGAAAAAAATGATAAGAATCATAATACTACCTCATCTACCCACTGGTCTAAATGATAATCCAATAGACAGGTAACCATAGAGATTACCTACCTTTACATCTCAAGAAAAATGGAGGCAGAGTAAGAAGGGTTTCTTCTGGGTAATTCAGAGTTTTCAAGTATGAAACACTCAAATATATGGGATCTTTGGAAAAACGTAATTTTCTTGTATATTTCCATCAGGGTATCAATTGAAAAAGGGTTTAGAGAGGCTTGAGGATTTACCTGAAGGTCCTGACAAATACTCTTTGGGGTTATTAACAATAAAACTTGGTCTTTTGTTAGTTTTTAGGCTTTTGTGGTATCAGATCATCCACAGTGTAATAAGAATCATGTTGGTGTTTTGAATCCCAACGAGGATCCATATTCAGGATCCCTCTTTAGGAAAAAACTTGGTATTTTGTTAGTTTTTAGGCTTCTGTGGTTATCAAATTATCCACAGTGTAATAAGAATCATGTCGGTGTTTCGAATCCCAACGAGGATCCATATTCAGGATCCCTCTTCAGGAAAAACTTGGTCATTTTTTGCAACAATTTATTTATGGCTGGGGAAGTATCTCAAATGACACTAGGTGATAAATTCAGCCCCTCCCCCATTTTTTAATACATTACATTCCCAATTTTTACATAGAAATGTCACCATATGCAGAGATAAAAGTGATCCTTCAACAGAGTACCGATAATAGTTACAAACATAACCAAATAAAATTGTCTCTAATTCGAGAAAACCATCCATATGTTCTTAGAAAATGGAGAATCATTATTTGATCTTATATGATATATGTGGATCCTTTTAAATCTGAACTACGATTTGTTGAGAATCTTGAAAAAGGGGCTGCAACATAAATCTAGGAAAACCCAGATTAGGAAAAATTTCATAGCTCCCTAACTATGCCATCTTTCAAGAATTTTCTCTTAAGCAACTTTATTTAGACCATTTATCATAAAACCCATGTTCTAGAATTGTTAAAATTTTCTTTATTTTCTAGAAATATCCCCGAAACTTAATTGTTGGTAATTCAACACGTTTTTTACTGAGAAACCTATGATCACGGTTTGAGATCGCCATGTGCAACCTAGGTGTGACCCAAAAGAGATACATTATACTAAGGACTATATCTACAAAATCCATATCATTCCTTTCCTTTTGGGTGGGCGCATATAGGAAAACCTTCAAAACTAGGTACTAGAAATCCATAGTTGGTGCAAGAATTAAACTACAATTCTTCATAGGTAAACGTTAAGTTCAAAAAATATTAAAACATATCAAAAACTTAGGAAATAAAACAGAATAATAATTATTATCTTTTAAACATTTTTTTCCAGGCTTTAAGATTAGGAGCATGGATTTGTAGGATAACGAGGTTTAGTTTGGTTATAACAATGGAATGATAATAAAAAAAATGTTATTAGAACAGAGAAAAATGGAAGGCCAACATGGAGACTGTGAGAGTTTTATTCTTCAAATTCATTTTCAAGAGAAATTTAATTTTTTCACCATCACAAATAGTGCTTCTTATAATTTTGTACAAGGTTCCAATTCAAACCCCCATTGGAAATACCGTTGTTCCTTGAACCATCCTATAGGTTTCCTTTCCAAACATTATTTTTACATCTGCATTTTTCATCTTTCTTGAATAAATCAAATTTAAGATGGGTTAAAATGACACAACAAAAGCAATGGATTTGTACATATGATGAGAATGAAAAATACTAAATCTAGCTTACGACATCATCATAATATGAATTATGTGTGTGTGTGTGTGTTTTCAAGTTAAAAATAAACCTTCTTTACATATATCTCTTGAGAACATAAACATGACTTTCATTGCAAATGAAGAGAAATAGACATGGTAATAATAAATTATATAGCATAGATTCATACAAAAAGCTACGAATAGCAAATAACAAATCCAGCAGCTACGAATAGCAAATAACAAATCCAGCATATATCTAGCTATAATGTTAGTATGGCATTATTTACATGCATTAGATAAAAATGAAAATATATGTAGGTTTAGTTAAAAAACAAATCAAGCTAGCTCATATTGTTCTATAACATTGGCATGATAGTCATGACATTAAGAACGGTAATAAACACAATTCTTCAAGGTTTTCACTTAAAAAACAAACACCAATAATGGCTTTTGAGATAAGAGAAAAATTGTTTGAATCTCAAACTATTCAAAGATTACTGCATTTGGCTGGAACTAAAGGATATTTGAAAGATTTCAAGGTTTTCATTTAAAAACTTAATATGTTTGACATATATATCATAATATGTTGACATAACAATAATTCCAACATGCATTACACAAAAGGTGAAAAAAGACATATGCAGACAAGTATGCTTCCTTGAAACATTGTAAGAAATCAAAGGGTTGTGCATTCCCTAGATTTTTTGGTTTTATGTTGACATTTTACATAGCCCTTAGATTTTCTTTGACATAATAGATAGCTCCATTTTTTATTCTAGATGGATAAGTTCTCTTTTTTTAAGGTCATCAAGATGTTCAAAGGGAATAACCATAGTTTCAACCTAAATGTTTGTTACAATTAAATTTGTCACCATGACGTTTTAGTGTATATATGGGTTCATCATTACTCATATATTACTCCCTTAGAAGTCTACAACATCAAAGTTCCTAAAATCAAGCCCTGGATTTGGAGAAAAGCTTGTAAAAATCATAAAAATACTTGGTACCACACTTTTCCTTAGCTTTACCTACGACATCGCATCCTTTTGCTCCAAAAACTGCGGAGCCCACTACACGTTTTCTTCATTAAAGGGGCGGACCCCTATAAAAGGTAAAATGAAGGCAAAAAGTAACATTTAGAAGCCCAACAGTCAAATCTGGAAGCTTCTAGAAGCAATTATCCGGTCAAAGGTTTGCTCCTATCATGTATGTTCATTCCTCCATTATGGGAGCCTACCCCTTGGTTTATGGAGCTCAATCCCTTCAAAAGAGGATTCCATCCCCTCTTATGTGGAACTGCAACCTCTTCTCTTTTCCTATAAATTGAATCTTTGGTTCAGTTTCAAAGGATGGAGACTTTGAGAATTGGAGTTAGTGAGTTATACTTGGAGAATTTTTGAGGAGAAATGTTGTAGAGACTCATACTCTCTTAACTGATCATTATGTGGGAATGATTACACACCCATGTGAATTTTAGTTGAGAGAGTGCAAGGCTTGTCAAAGTAAAGGAAATGCCTATTTCGGACCCCAGGAAGGCCTATACGACATTAAGGCAGACACGATTGTAAGGCTCTTCGTTATCAAAGTTAATACGAATGAATATTGTTTTCTCAATGATTTATTTAATTAATTATCTCATTTCTTGAATTCCTTGATCATCTTGATAGATGTTTGATTCATGAATTGATTTATTATACAAGTTATTTTGATCTTTTCTTGTGTTTGTGATTGCAGATCCTTGACGACGACTTTCTTCAAGCCACTGGAAAGAAGATTAGCACTGGACTACAATTAGGTTTCTAAAATCCTGTTATAATTAATTCCATGTCAAACAATATCTAGAGAAAATAGTTTTTATTTGTTCGTTTGTTGCTAGTTGTCCGTAGGACACTTGGGAGGTTTGTCTTGTCGCAAAGAAAGACTTATCCATCCAACAAAATGGAGATTCCACTGGGGAATGGATTTTGAACTTTGATTTCCTTTATTTTTGACTTGTGAATTTATTTTTTCTAATTTTGATTGGTTTATACTGGCTTGGGTAGTTTATCCCTATAGAATCCCTGAGAAATGTTTTAGAGTTTTTTATTTTTCTTTTAAGTTTTCTGGTATCCGCACTTTTCTTTTAGAAATAGTGCGGGCATCTCCGCTCTTTTCTTGTATAAACAGTGCGGGACCGCACCTGTTTACACTGAAACTTGCAGACCCTGTGAAATTTTTTAGAAAACCTTAAAATTATCTTTTCTGGATCAGTTTGTTAGATTTTCAGTGTATACCCAGACTTGTATTTTCTGTCAGAAAGACTTGTGTGAATTTATTTCAGCACTCTTACAATCTCATTAGTCTTCGTTAAGTTTTTTTTGTATAAGTCAGTATCAGTATATTATATTATGAAACATCGATTACATAAACAGCTGCAGGTCTGAGAGCAACAGCAAAAAGCTCCATAGGCCGGCGTCATGACGTCCAGACATAAAGACTGAATAAACAAAGACTGTGACCAGCCAGGCACTGATCTAGCGAGACACCTGTAGACCAGAAACTAGACTCGGGTGCACCACACAGGGTTACCCTATAGACAAAAGACAGTTACAAACAAAAATATAGCCTTCAGAGGATCCTTACACATACCCGATTCCCCTAGAGCAGACTTACAAAACAAATTATCATCAGTATATAGACGCAAAAGGAACATAGGAAATAAGAGAGAACCAAACAAATTATTGAGTGGGGGTTGAAGCCCCAGAATGACCAGCCACGCTAGGGTCAGCTGCCTCTGCATCCTTTGCTTGAGTCCTGGGCTTGAAGCGCCGGATTATAGTGTTTTGCGTTTCATCCGTAGGCATCTCAATGGAGACATTGAGAACATGGCGAAGATAAATGTCAAAGTGTCGAACAAAGTTTTCCATCGCCTTGCCATGTCTGTGGAGCTCCTCTGTGAGCGAGTTGAAGGCCATTTCCATCTTGTCCAAACGTGCTGTATTCCTTGCAGAAGCCATGGATTTAGCAGCAAAAGTTTCTTTGATCTCGGCTCCCTGCTTGGCAAGGGCCTTCGCGAGCATAGTTTTTATTTGCCATGCCACTGCTTGGGTTTGAAGAAATTGTGTATGCTGAGTCGAGGGGGTTCTAGGGTCAACCAGCCAGTCGAATTCCTCGCTGATGGTGTTGTCGTCCGTTTTAGCCTGGGCTACTTCCACCTCTTCCTCCAGCAGTTCAATTGTTTTTTTTCCCCACTTGGAGACTGAGGCTTCGTAACCGTCTTTGGCCCGTTTGAGGGCCTGCGATGATTTGATGCTGCGTGGGTCGATATCTGCCATGGCTCCCTGCTTAGAGAAATCCGAGATAAACCTGAGAGGAGCTGAGTGTAACCTGGGTTCCAAAGCCGGAATGCTCACCACTGAAAGATAGGAGAGCGGACTGTAAGAGCCATTGTGACCAAAGAGCTGGATAAATAGGAGGTTGGGAAGATGGGTGATGAATGGCGCAGGAGAATAAATCATGGTAATGAAGTATAGCAGATCGCCGTGCAATCCGCCACCTGCATCCAGAGTCCTGCACAGAAATTCCCATAGCCAAATCGTGCCGATCACACGCTTGAGAGATCCCCTTATTTCCTCATAAGGATCAGATGCTATGTGTCTGTCCTTTCTTATAATGTACTGCCAAATCCCAGAAAAGCCCGGTATTGTTAACAAATGATACCTGGTGATGCAATTAATCATGAAACGGTTATTCATAATCTAGTTATAATGGGTAGGCTGTCGTCCGTCTCCTCGGTATTACCATCCATTAAGTCACGCTTTGAAATGCTATAGCACTTATCCCTAAGCTCCGTATGCGGAAGCACAGTCCAACAGGTGTCCAATACACCATTCGGGTTGTCAACCGCGTAATTTGCAAGGTGGTCTGCGAGAGCATTAGCTTTCCGTCGCACTGCCTAAAGGATTAATCCACCCAGAGAGGCGAGGTGCTACTCTATGATCTCTGTTACAGCTGCAAGATGCCAATGTTTTATCGCTTTATTAGGCTTAGTTCCATTTTGGATTTTCTTGACAGTGGTTATGGCTAGCTGAGATTCACCTTCCACAATGGTCATCCTTTTGCCAAGCCGGATCAGCAGTCTTAGCCCTTGCTCTAGAGTTGTGAACTCCGCATAATTGTTCGTAGTTTCTCCTAGTTCTCTGCAGATGACATGCAAAATTTCTCCCTTGTCATCTCGCAGAACACCTCCCATTTCCGCCGGGCCTGGGTTGCCTTTGGAGGCCCCATCAAAATTGAATTTGCAAAATCCTAGAGGGGGACACTTCCAAATTGCAGGAGAGGGTGCAGGTCTACGGGCTTGCTACTGAATATAACTTTCTGCCTTCTCTGGGAGACCGAAGAAAGCCAGAATCCTAAGGTCATTGGGAGATAGCGACTCGACTTTTTCTTCTTTGCACCGGGTGAGAGTGGTCTCCGTTAGGCCCTGCATGATAATTGTTTTCATTTCCTCGATTTGTCTAAAAATATGTTTATTGAAAATACAGTTGTTTCTCTCTTTCCAAATTGTCCATAATAAGAAACCCGGGCTGAGCCTCCAGAGATTATTCACCATGTTGCTGTTGGAATAGATGGATCGCCAGTTGGTGATCGTAGCTGTAATGGAAGTGGTAATTCTGTCTGTTTGATGAAAAATACTTTGTATCCAATCCCATAATTGGCTAGTCCAGACACACTCATTGAGTAAATGATTCATAGTCTCCCCCTACTGTTCACATAGTGGGCATCGAGAGGGTCATATAAACCCCTTTTTTAAAAGATTTTCCCAGGTTAGGATTTTCCCATTCTGAAGAAGCCAAAGGAAAGTTTTGATTTTGGGCCAGAGGTTACTTTTCCAAACGTTGTTATGCCAAGCTACCTTGTCATCCTCATTCCTGTTTTCCAAATAGGAGCGGGCTTCTTTGAGGTTATAAGAACCTCCGGAAAGGTTCCCCCAATGAAGAATGTCCGGCCCCTGGACTGTTCTGATGAGTCGCTTCCTGAGGTTTGTATTGAGGGTGTTGAGGAGGTTCTTCAGGTGATCATCCGGGGGAGGAGGAGAAAGCGTCCAAGTTCTCCAAGGATGATGATCTTCATTACTAGCCCAGTAATGATGCACTCTCTGTTTTCCATTGCTCTGGAACCACAGTTGTAGAGGTTGCATATCAAGATGCTCGAGTTTCAGAAATTTATGCCACGCATCTTCCCAGAAAAGAGCCTAGTGCCCATTCCTTAATTCCCAGAAACAATGGTTTTGAACAATGTTCCGGTTGGCCCAGGCCAAGTTCCAAATGGGTGAACCTGCTGGGGTGTCATTTATTCTTACTAACTCCTCCAGTTGCCAATCTGCCGCGTATTTGGCTTTCCAGAGGCGTGCCCACGGGGTTAGAGGTTCTGTGATCCACCTCCACCATAGTTTAGCCCCGCATGCCTTGTTGACAGAGCTCTGATCCTGTAAACCTAGCCCTCCATAGCTCTTAGGCGTGCAAAGTCTGTCCCAGGCAACCAGCGCCCACTTGGGCTTCCCAGAGTTGCCTGACCAAAGAAAATTCTGTTGGATGTTCCTGATTTATTGAAGAATTCCTTTGGGAGCAGGGAGAATCGATAGCATATAGTGGGGTATGGCCTGGAGAATGGCCTTTTTCAAGACCAGGTGCCCAACCAGGTTGAGGACCCGGCTTGTCCAATGACTGCATCTGTCAGCCATCTTTGAGAGAAGCTTTTCCCAGTGACTCTTCTTCCAGGGTTTTTCAGTGAGGGGAATGCCCAAGTACTTGGAAGGGAGAGTATTTCTCTTGAACCCCAAGATACCAGTCAAATGCCTCTGAATAGCTATATGCATGTTAAAAAAGAAAATAGAGGATTTCTCATAATTAAAGTCCATACCTGAGGCGTGACTGAACAAGTCGAGAAGTTGCTTGAATCTCCTGGCTTCCTTAACGGTTGGAACACCATGCAACATTGTATCATCCACAATGTTGTAACTCCTAGAGACAGCCTAGAGTTTCTATAGACCAGTGCCTAGGACATCTTGTAATGTATAGAGAGCACAGGATCTAAAACAGCGTTTTAGCAATTTAACAAGACAAAGCTCTCATACTGCTTCTTTACAAACAGAGAATAACACTTGAGTGGGACCAAAACTTATGATAGTTTGAAGCATTAAAGAGTAATACTGAACGAATGTAATGTTGTACTCAAACACTGCAGTATCAGACAACTTTAAGACAATTCACAGTAAACAGGGCCGGATTCATGGTATATGGCAGAAAAAGAGGTATATATAACGATGACTAATGAGCTGTATAGAAAAAGGAGATATTAACTATCAGGAAGACAACACCAAGAAGAGTTTCACAGCATATGATGGGCTTATAGGACTAAGAATCCATATATGCAGGCAACTTTCATCAATAGCACCTCGCAATAGCCAATATAGCAGAAATATGTCTGAATGGGAGATGGAACACTGTATTATACCTGAGCCATTTTTAAAGTACCAGGGAGCTAATGATATAAGTATCGGAGAGATAAATTTATATCAAAAACAACGGGACACTCGCATTCTAGAATATAACACCAGAGACATGGATGTAAATGAAATGAACAACAACATTGCAATAAACAGGAGAAAATCACACACTACCATAAAACAAGTCCAGAATCCTCTTTAAAGTGTAACTCCTTATCATTGAAACCCTACGAGTTCTTCACATTAGCATTTGAGTCTTTACAAAAACACACACAGAAAATATTTACACAGTCAATTTCTTCTGAAGAATTGGAACCTTTCTTTCTTCTTTTCTCTGTCTTATATAGGATTCCTTTACCTTTCAGCAAGAAGATATTTCGGGGAAATATCTTCTTCGCATGAACAAAATTTGTTACAAGTCATTATCATAACAACAAAATTTCATGATGGGGAAACAACCCTCCCATCATGCATAAACAGGCCCCGGGCCAATTTCAAAACAGAAACTTAGACCAATGTTTGATGTAAAAAGTAAAAATGCAAGAGTGGGGGAAAAACAACCCACTCGGAAATTTGAAAAACATAAACTAAATGAAAGTAAAAAGGCCGTTTAGGCCATATCATGTGTAAACTGAAATGTCATGGGTGCAGCTGAGTAGAAGCCGTTGCAGATGCTGGAGGAGGCACGTTGGCAGAGGAACTGGTATGCTGACTCATGAACTGTGTCAGTCTCTGCTGGCTCTCGGAGGTCGGTTCTGGCATTGCTGAGAGCTTCTCCACTCTGATAAACGCTTCGCCGAGAGTGTGAATATTTGCCTCAGTTGGGAGCCGATATCTGATCATGTGAAGGAGACTAAACTCCTTTTTGAGGACTATGACAATGGTAGTGGCCTTGAGCTGATTTGCTTTCCCCATTTGGAGGTCAGACCGATCCCTTTCCGTTTGTAAACGTGCTGTGTATTGATCTAGGAGCATAAGCACGGCAGGGGCATTTGGTTCCCAACAGGAAGGGAGTCCGGCTGTGATGATCTCATCCCATACCTTGTCGAACTGTTCAACAATGTCAGCCACCTGTTGAAGGACCCTTGAAGCTGCTACTCGAGCTTCCTCTTTATCAATGATCTTTTGACATTCGTTGATTTCCATAAATCGACTGGGGATGCCATGTTTCCCCAAGTCGTTCGCCCTTAGTGCATAAAGAAAAGAGATGTAGTCGCCGACGTGTTGAGCTCTATTAGACAAATTACTCCCTGCCTCCTGCAACCTTCTATTGAGATAAGGAAGGGTGGACTTGAACTCCCCTATCATTGTCAAGAATTCCCACTGCTCGGTTACTGCCGTGATTATGTCCGACCAGATTAAGCTTCTGGCCTCGAGCAGGGTGAGGTTCCCCTTTGCTCGACTCTTCATCTCGGCAATGGTTTGATGTTGCTCAGCCGTGACCCTTTTTCCTTCCTCGACTTCCCTTTGTATCCCTTCAATTGTTCTGGCCTTTTCAGCCAGGGCGCCCTCCAACTCTGCGACCCTTTGCTTGGCAGTGGATGTTTGTTTCTCCAACACTTCGATCTCAGCCATAGCTGTGGATAGTCGTGCTATCGCTGAACCAGTTCCGCTTGGTGTTTCGGCTGCATGACAACTGTGCGCATCCCACCGGGTCTGTAGCTCCGTGGCTCTGCTTTCTAGCTCGTCAATCCTTTTAGCCATCCTTTCCCTCTCTTCTCTTTCCCTGAAAAGCCTAGCAGACAGTTCATTTTTCTCTGCCTCTACCCGCACCAATTCAGCAGTCTGTACAGGATGCGAAGCCGGTATACGAGCTTGTTTCTTAGCAGCTGTGATATCTTTCTGCAACTTAGCTATAAGGGCTGCTTGTGAACCTTTCCCTCCTTCATCCGAATTTTTAATTTGGTCCTGGAGAACACGCACCTGATGTGCGTTGGCACGACAAGCATTTTGTTCTGCTGTAAAGGAATCCCTCAGCTGTTCATATTTCTGTTCTGTCTTCCTTAATGCGAGGGTAATCTATGATAGCTTGTCTTTCATCATGTCACAGACTGTTTGGAACAGGTCAGTCATATCCTGTACCGGTACCTTCTGCATATCAATAGCCAATTCGAGCACCTTATAACTCGGAACATCCGAATTTGGGTCCAGGATGGCCTCCGCCATAGACAGTACCAGGCTTTCGGTGTCTGCATTGACAGAAGCGGAGAGCCTGGTATGGTATTTTTCAACGAACCCTCCTAATTCGGCCCTGTATCTGTCTCAGACAGTTTTATTTGTCCGCTCCCTTTCGCTCGTCCTGGATGGAGTGGGCTCGACGATGGCTTGCGTGACTTCAGTGTAATCGGAGGAGGCGACACTGTCCCTCAATACTGCTATACCCGCCTTGCCCTTATCGAATTGACCAAATTTCGTGAAGGGCTCCAATATTATCCCTTCTCCGATGACTTCCGCTTCGCTAGTTGCCACCCTCTGCCTCTTGGGTGGTGGTGCTGCTCCTGAAGTACCTACCTCTTGCTCATCTGTTCCCTTGTTCACTTCTTGCTCTCCTCCTGTAGCAGACGAGTCTGTCTCCATCTGCGAAAACATAGGCCAAACTTCAAGGTTAGCCCTCCACTCCAGAAATGGCCTGGACTCGTGAATGTAGGGCGTAGACCTGTTTCTCTTTCTTTTATTTGAAATGATTTCCCGTGGGTCATAAGCCCAGATTTCCCCCAACTTTAGGTCCATGTTCTGCAACATTGTTTCGGCAATTGGGAGGGCATATCTAGAGTTTACCACAAAGGGGCCAATTTGGACAGGAAGCCTTAAGATGTAGCCTTTCTTAGCAGGAACAAAATGGACCTGGTCGGCTTTGAGGGCTTGCCGGATGTACTCGAGGGCGTAAACTCGTCGGACGGGAAAAACTGGTAGCCGGTATGGGGCAACTTCGGCTCCATAGACCCGAATTTCGGTACAATCTTCAGACAGGAACCAATCACCAGTACACTGGTATTTCCCAGCCTGCAGCCAGCGTTTCATCTCTGGGAAAACCCTAGGGGAAGGCATGTCGTGAATAATGGTGTAGGCAATAGACATGAAGGTGTTCACGAAGTTGGCATAACCCTCTCCCCTAGGTAACTGGCGGACAAAGAAATTCCAATCGAAGACTGGTCTGGGCTGGGAATTCTCAGAGTACATCCTATCTAACCCTAAATGGTCGAACTTATCCGCATGCTGGAACAAGAAGAGGTAGAACACCAATGAGCAGAAGCGAAACTTTCGGGCTTGGGCGAGCTCCTGAAATTGGGTCAAGATGGTCGAGGAGAGGAAGCCTGGAATGTCCAAGGTAACCCCATTCTGTGACATGAGCCACAAAAAGCGAATACATACTGAAGAGATGTCTTCCGGGCTTCCTACCCCCAAAAGGTCGGCGATGAGAGACAGAATAGGTCGAACTTCTTCGGCAAACAAACTTAGTGAAAAAGGCTCCAATGTAGGCAGGGCAGTTTCTTGGTCGATGGTTATGGAGGTTATGAAGGCGCGGCGGGATTCTCTTGACTGCTTATTGAACTGAGCGAGCAAGGTTTCATCTTTGAAACTGAAGTATGTGTCACTGGAAGGGAAACGGATGGCCTGTTTGATAACATCGGGGGAAAGGGAAAAAATTACGTTCCCTTGAGGAGAAACGAAAGCGTCCCGATGTACATCATAGGAGTCTCTGAGCCAGATGATGAAATCGACACAGGAATGGACCTGGGGGGTGATATGGTGATAGAATCCAGACGTGATAACTCGAAAACGGTCGGCATCCTTGCAGTGGCGACCAAAGAGCAGGGGCTTGATACTGCGGATATCAAAAGGATATTTTGGGTCACAGATACCAGACTGCAAGTCGTAGAAGGGTTCAAAACTAGGGGGGTTTCTGGACTCACGGAGTTGGGGGGTTTCAGGTTCATTTTTCTTGGGCGTTCCTCTTCCCATGGCTGACATTTTAACAATTTCGAAAAGAGAAAAGGGAAAAGAGGGAAAACGGAGAATGGAATACCTGAACAGAGGGTGACAATGCTCGGGAAAGTGACGCGGGGAACCCTGACAGTGATTTGGATATACCAGGCGTTCTTCCCCACTCGGTATTCGTCGTAGAAAACAACCTGTGACGTTTTACCAGAGAGAAATACGAGAGTTTGTTACCACTGGAGTGGACTGTTTGGGTTAAAAAGGTGGATAAGTAAGATGACAGAAGGCAAGTGTCGTAAGGACACTGACAATGAGACACGTGGTGCGTGGGGATTGGGTATATCAAGGTGTAGGTGAGCGCCTCGTGTCGGGTTAAAGGCTGGTACGGGTCTTAGTACCAGCTGACCTAATGGACTTACCTTACCTTTTATCCACGTACGCTGTCCAACCTTTACCGCGCATGATTTCCTTCGCCGGACTAACACTTGTCTTTCTCTACTGTGCGGGTCCGTCTTTACTCTGCCACGTGATCACATCCCGTGGCCCATCCTTACCATCTCTTTTCCGCTGTGGGACCTTACCATGCCACGTGTCGTAAGTCCGCGGGGGTATGGGTCTCGTCCTTTCCCCGCTGCTCGACCCCCTCGGACTTTCTCCATACGCTTTCGTATATAACCCGCGGCTCTTTTTAATACATCGTTCATGTGTTTGGCTGGCGTCCCCTTTACCTTTTATACTTCTTTCTGTTTGCAATTTATACACTCTGCCTGTTGCTTTACTTCCTCTATTGGCTTTCATACATGCGGATTTCACTACCTTGTTTCCTTACTGCCCATCCTTGGAATATTTGTCATTTGATACAAAGTTTTAATGTGTGACTTGTCTATCTTTTTGGTACTCCCGTGGCTAATGCTAAAGATTGAACAACATTGGCTCCACCTGGGGACGGCACGTTTGTCCCCGAACGTGTCGAGAACTACGCAGACCGCCTGTACATCTTCTTTGAATAGCACTTTTCGGTTTTTGAAGCTTCCTCCTGGATAGATCATCATGACTCATGCAAAATCTTTAATAAGAAAATGAAAAAAAATAGCAACTAATATACACTATAATACAGTCAGGCCTTTTCCAGCCTGCTTCAGAATTGGAAATATGGTTTGAGGAATTGCCCGTTTACAGGGGCTTCCAACAGATCTCCCTGTAAATTCTCCAGCTTAAATGTATTATTTCCTCCCTGCTCTGCAATCTTGAAGGGGCCGAACCAAAGGGGGTCAAATTTACCATGCTTCCCCTTATCGGCCCTTCGTACATCCCACCTGTGAACTAAATCTCCCACCTGCAACTTTCTATCCTTTGTATGTTGATCAAACAATTCTTTCATCTTCTCCTGGTAATCCACAAGTTTCTGGTTCACCTGAATACGCGTCTCTTCGAGTTCAATCAACTGGTTGATCCTTCTGTTCATACCATCCGGTTCTTCCTGAGTCTCCTGTATGAAACGAGCAACAGGTAAAGCTAATTGTATAGGGAATACGGCTGCCCGTCCGTATACTAGTTCATAAGGAGATCTTCCCGTTGCCCTTTTACTGGTTATCCTGTTTGCCCACAGAGCAAACTTCAGTTGGGAGTCCCAGTTCCTCTGATTTTCATTTATTGTCTTCTGTAGAGCTCTGACCAGCGTTTTGTTTGATGATTCTGCCAAACCATTTCCCTGTGGGTAGTAAGCTGTGGAGTGGCCCAGGGTAATGTTATATTGCTGGAAAAAATTCACCATTTTAGCAGATTTGAAGGCTTGGGCATTGTCTGTAACTATTCTAGCAGGACATCCAAACCTGGAGATAATTTTCTCTTCCATGAATTTTATGATCACCGTGTCTGTGGCGTTCCGTGCAGGGATGGCCTCCACCAACTTCGTGAAGTAATCTGTAGCGGTCAAAATCCATTTGTGCTGCCCACTGGAGGGTGGGTGAATCTCACCTATGAAGTCAATTCCCCATTGCTTGAAAGGTTCATCAACGTGCACAGGAATCAGGGGTAGAGCTGCTAGCTTCTGTTTTTCAGCAAACTTCTGGCATTTGTCACATGCTCTGACCCAAGTGAAGACATCTCCAAATAATTTAGGCCAGTAAAAACCAGCCTTTAGGATTTTCTAAGCTGTGCTCCTCTAGCTATAATGCCCTCCACAGATTCCCTCATGGAATTCGGTTATTATGTTCCCTACCTCACCTTCGATGAGACATAACAGCAGTATGCCTGAAGGGTCTCTCCAATATAATTGACCATTAGCTACAGCATACTTCTGAGATTTCAGCCTCAAGGCTCTGTATTTGGACTTATCACAGCTGGGTGGGCAGCTGAGTGTCAGGAGGTACTCAACAATTTCTTTGTACCAGGGGCTAGTGAGATACTTCATTTGTATTTTTTGAGTAGCCATTTCCACCTCTTGTCTCCCTGTCTACTCCTCAGACTCTTCATTTGCGATCATGGATAAGTGGATGCCCAAAGCTTGGTGGTTTGACTCTGATAGGATCTTTGCTAGACCCTGTCCTTTAATTAACTTGGTGGGTCTGATGTCCAGGTCGTATTCTTGTATCTTCGCAATCCACCTGCCCCTTCTGCCTTCACTGTCTCCCTGAACAAGGATGTCCTTAACTGCTGCTGTGGGTACAAAAGCAGTAATGCGAGACTGCAAAATGTACATGCGAAATGCTTTTAGGGACTTTACCAGGGCATAAGCCTGCTTCTCTAGTATGTTGTATTTTAGCTCTGCATCATGAAGAACTTGACTAAAGAAAGCAATGGGTTGCTCATACCCATCCCCGTTCTTCTGTAAGAGGACCCCTGCCACCGTGTGAGGTGATGCAAAAGAGAAAATCATAAAAGGTTCAGTGAAGTTAGGCTTTGCCAGCACGGGAGCCTCAGCAAACGCATTCTTGATCCTGGCAAAGGCCTGTCTTGATTCTGGGGCCCATTTCACCTCATTATCTTTCTTTAACATATCTATGATGTGCCTAACTATTTCGGCATAGTTAGGAATAAATCTTCTGAGAAAATTGATACGCCCTAGGAATACTTGGACTTATTTCTTATTTCTGGGGAGAGAGATACCGTTTATTGCTTCCACCCTTTTAGGATTGATTTTGACCCCATCTTTAGTTACTATATGTCCTAGGAGTTTACCCTCTTCTAATGCAAAGAAAGATTTTTGAGGGTTAAGAGAGAGTCCATACCTCCTGCATTTCTCAAAGGTCTTATGTAAATGCTGAACGTGCTCGGTATCATCCTTCGAAAAGACTGTTATATCATTTAGGTACACCACCAGAAACTTATCCTGTTCTCCAACAAAGGTTATGTCCATGGCTCTCTGAAATGTAGCCCCTGCATTAATCAGTCCGAATGGCATCCTAGCATACATAAATGTCCCCCAGGGCGTGGTGAAAGCTGTCTTTTTCTGGTCCTCCGGGAATACAGCCACTTGATTATAGCCCGAGAACCCATCCATCATGGACATTCTAGAGGCCCCTACCACCTTTTGCAGAATATGATCCATCTTCGGTAGTGGGTAGTTATCTTTTAGAGACGCCTTGTTCAGGTTTCTGAAATCCACACACAACCTGATTTCGCCATTCTTCTTTCGTACTGGGACTAAATTGGCCACCCACTCAGAATACCTTAGTGGCACTATAATTTTAGCCTTCAGCAACTTTTTTATTTCTTGCTCAATCGAGGGTAGCAACAGGGGATTAATCTGTCTGAGTTTTTGTTTGTGGGGTTTTGCGTCTCCCTTTAGTGGAATTTTATGCTGCATCACACTGACATCAAAGGTTTTCAAGTCTTGATACGACCAGGCAAATACATCTTTATAGGTTTGAAACAGCTTTTGGTACAATTGTTTGTATTCATCTGGGACTTTCTTGGACAGCTTCACAATCTTTGGATCTTCTTTTGTACCCAGATTTATATCTTCGACCTGGTCTTCAGTCACCACTTTGTTTGGCTGTAACGGAACATCATTCTTATTGAACAGCCTCTCCAAAGGTACCAGCCCTCGGGGAATGACATTCCCTTTCAGCTGCAGGAATCTGTGACCGGCTATTTTCTCTTCCAGCTTGTCTTCTGGACTGTCCCCAATTTCTTCTTCTTCACAAATGTCAATCTCTAGATTGGAAAACTCCCCAACAGTCTCCAAGAACCTCTTCACCTGCTCCTCATCTTCAAAGACCTGCCAGTGCTTGACATTATCAGGGATTGAAGGCCGGTATCTTACTTCAATTTCGTATCTCAGAAGAGGGTTCTGAGGTGGGCGGAATGTACTAGCAGCCACAGCCAAGGAGTCTGCCATTCTGTTCTGTTCATGGGGCATGAATTGAATGTTAAACGCCAAGAACGAGTTCTCTACCAGGTCCCAAACTTCATTTCTGTAGGCCTTTAGCCTAGGATGTTTCGCTTGACACTGGTTTTTCACTTGCCTAACCACCAGTTCGGAGTCTCCCATCACTTTCAGATTCTGTATTTTCATACACCTTGCTGCCTGCAACCCCAATATGAGTGCTTCATATTCAGCCACATTGTTCGTGGCCTCATATTCCAATTTGAAGGACAGGGGGACCCATTGACCCATAGGTGAAATAAGCAACACTCCAGCCCCATTTCCTTCCCTGGAGTTTGCTCCATCAAAGTGGAGTGTCCAGATGTCAGATCCATAGTCCTGCACTGATGACTCAGTCTTTATCTGACAGAATGAAGGCTCATGAGCATATTCCTGATCTTCCTCCAACATTAGACAGGAGAAATCTCCATCTCTGCTGTAAACTAGGGAATTTACTGAATCACCTGCCTTAGTGACTGTCTTGACAAATCTGGTCTCTCGGTACAATCTCCTCTCTTGGCCACCAAAGACAGGGATAGTGGCATAGGACAGGTCTAGCTTGATTGATCCTCCAATTCTGGTCCCCCAAGATCTTGACAGTAGCATACCAAAGCGAGCTGGGATGTCAGCCACTACGATATCCATCACCACACTCTTGGCCGGGATCTGAGCCAGGGTGACTGCTAGATCTTTGATCATGCCCAAGCATTTCACTCTCTTGGAATCGAAAGAATAAAGGTCTTTGTATGGGCGAGTGATTTGGAGCCCCAATTGCTCCATGACAGACAGGGGCATGAGGTTGTGAGATGCTCCTGAGTCTAACATACAATTATGTAGCAATAGATCATGAATCACTAGAGATACATAAAAGGGAGGGGTGGAGGGATCTAGTTCTTCGACGTGTGGGCCGAACACTACCATAGGCCTTTCTTCTTGCAAGTTAAGGCTGTCTGGAATATGTGGTACATCAGGAGTGGAAATGAAAGAGAAGACTTGTGACTGGTAGGCAGGCTGTCTCAACAATTCAGACAGAGGAACTGGTATTTTAAATTTTTCGAGTTCTTTGTGCAAACTGAAGGCAGATGAAGGCTTCTCTATTGGCACTTCCTTTTCTTTTGACTCTTTGTTTTGCAGAGGAGGCTTAACCTCTTTAACTGGGGATTTATTTTCAGGAGGAACGTATACTTGTGAAGAAGAAGGCATTTGACTATCAGTTTGCAGAGATGGGTTAAGGGGCTTCTTACCTTTGTCTGGGGATTCTTGAGTATTGGTCTCCTTCTGTGTAGGTGCTGATCTTTGGGGTGTGTCCTCCTCTTCATCTTGAGTACGTGTTCTTTTCCTGGATGACCTGAGGTCATATTTTCTGTTAAACTGGGATTGCATGAAATCAACAAACTGTTTACAATAGTCATCGATCTCTGGCTCTTCAGCATCCTCGTTATTCTTCGCTTCTGAGTGAGGTTGCAGCTCCCCTTCCTCACTTTCTTGCACAAGGCACTCTATGTCATCACTGTCTGAGAAGACGGGACATGCATCATCTTTCTCATAGGCAGGATCTTCATGAGAGGCCTCCATTTGTCCTTCCAAGTATAAAGGATGCGGTACTTGGTCTTGTTGCTCCTTCTGTCCTCTCTGCAGTATCTGCAAGGGTGGTTTTCTGTATTGAGGATTGAATCCTCTGTTTTGAGCATTCTGGAAGTTCTTTGGTGGCGAATTCTTAGCTTCCATCTCCAGCTTGACCAACTTGCTAGAGAGATTCTTGATCATTTTATTCATTTCTTCTATCTTGTCATTTGCTGAGTCTCTATCTTGGCTTGAAGTGGATACTTCTTCTTTGCCTCTTCTTTTAGTATCATGTTCTTGCTTCCCTTTGGACTTACCAGTCGAGACAAAGTTTGCTTCTATTTCCAATGCATCTGTCTGTGCATCATCCAGAGTGGTTGGCTTTCTCTCTCTCAGCGAGAAACCAAACTCAGAATCAAATGCTGCCACGAAAACAACCTTGGCAGCGGTCTGGTGGAGCTTCATCTCAGTTGGGAGGCTCAGGTACAATTTGTTAAACCTTCTGATGAACTCTGATACCCCTTCATTGTGCTTCTTTTTAAGGGTGTTAAACTCGGTTAGGGTATCCCCGTGATCTTTCCTATCTCCCCATTTTTTCACGAAAGCTTCTTCCATAGCCTCCCAGGTGTTGATGGAATTAGCCCCGACGGTTTTAAACCATTTTCTGGCCTCTCCATCTAGGGACTACACGAAAAATCTCAGAACCACATCCAAATGCTCCACATTAAAGTTCTCTGCGAAAGAGCAGAAGATTTCAACATGCTTATGGGCATCAACGCCGTTCTCCCCATTGAATCTGGGCAGAATCTTTAAATAGTCTTGTGGCATGTCATTTGGAACTGCAGGCAGCTGTAAAGGGGCGTACCTATTTTTTAAAAAGCCGGGTATATTTGCCATTGGGGGAGGCGGAGGTAGGATGAGAGCCTGAGCAGTGAGTGGTGGAGGAGGTGGTGGGAGTTGAGTATGAATAATGATGGGGATGTAGTGAACAGCAGCTTGGGGGTTTGATGAGAAGGTAGGGCTGTCAACAACAGATACTTCAGTGACTTCTTTGACCTCTTCAACTTCAGGGGTAGGATGAAAAGAATAATGTGGAGTGTAACTAGACTCAGCTTCGTCTTTGATATGGACACCTTCCCGATGTGGGCTATCTGAATAATAACCAATATCTCTTATAATAGGGTTAGATCCTTGTATTTGGGCGACTTGAGAAGAGGAGGGCTGAAGATATGGAAAGTTTTCAAGGGAAAACTCAGGAATCTCGGTATGAACTGACTGCCTTTCCCTCCAGCCCCTTCTATGTAGGATTCGCTCTGGGTCAGACACAGAGGGTGTCCTTGACTGAGATGTATCTGACCTTAGGTGTGGCTTACGGGGAGCCAGGACTGCAAATATGTTTATCTGTAATATGAATGTGGAGTCGCCAAGGTGAGGGATGAACAACTCTCAACTCTTCGTGCTCACCTAACTGAAGAGTGGATGGGTTTTGTCGAGGCCCAGGGATTTAAATTTCTTCAACTCCGATCCCCGGCAACGGCGCCAAAAAGATGTTGTAACTCCTAGAGACAGCCTAGAGTTGCTATAGACCAGTGCCTAGGACATCTTATAATGTATGGAGAGCAAAAGATTCAAAACAACGTTTAGCACTTTAACAAGACAGAGCTCTCATACTACTTCTTTACAAACAGAGAATAACACTTGAGTGGGACCAAACTTCCGATAGTTTGAAGCATTAAAGAGTAATACTGAATGAATGTAATGCCGAACTCAAACACTGCTGTATCAGACAACTTTAAGACAATTCACAGTAAACAGGGCCGGATTCATGGTATATGGCAGAAAAAGAGGTATATATAAAGATGACTACTGAGCTGTATAGAAAGAAGGGGATATTAACTGTTAAGAAGACGACACCAAGAAGAGTTTCACAGCATATGATGGGCTTATACGATTAAGAATCCATACATGCTGGTACTTTCATCAGTAGCACTTCATAACAGCCAATATAGCAGAAATATGTATGAATTGGAAATGAAACACTGCGTTATACCTGAGCCATTTTAAAGTACCAGGAAGCTAATGATATAAGTATCAGAGAGATAAATTTATATCAAAAACAACGGGACACTCGCATTCCAGAATATAACACTAGAGACGTGAATGTAAATGAAATGAACAACGACATTGCAATGAGCAAGAGAGAGAGTCACACACTACCATAAACCAAGTCCAGAATCCTTATTAAAGTAAAACTCCTTATCATTGAGACCCAACGGGCTCTTCACATTAGCATTTGAGTCTTCACAAAACACACACACAGGAAATCCTTACACAGTCAATTTCTTCTGAAGAATTGGAACCTTTCTTTCTTCTTTTCTCTGTCTTATATAGGATTCCTTTGCCTTTCAGTGAGAAGATATTTCAGGGAAATATCTTCTTCGCATGAACAAAATTTGTTAAAAGTCATTATCATAACAACAAAATTTCATGATGGGGAGACAGCCCTCCCATCATGCATAAACAGGCCCCGGGCCAATTTCAAAACAGAAACTTAGACCAATGTTTGATGTAAAAAGTAAAAATGCAAGAGTGGGGGAAAAACAACCCACTCGGAAATTTGAAAAGCATAAACTAAATGAAAGTAAAAAAGGCCGTTTAGGCCATATCATGAGTAAACTGAAATTTCATGGGTGCAGCTGAGTGGAAGCCATTGCAGATGCTGGAGGAGGCACGTTGGCAGAGGAACTAGCATGCTGACTCATGAACTGTGTCAGTCTCTGCTGGCTCTCGGAGGTCGGTTCTGGCATTGCTGAGAGCTTCTCCACTCTGATAAACGCTTCGCCGAGAGTGTGAATACTTGCCTTAGTTGGGAGCCGATATCTGATCATGTGAAGGAGACTAAACTCCCTTTTGAGGACTGTGACAATGGTAGTGGCCTTGAGCTGAGTTTCTTTCCCCATTTGGAGGTCAGACCGATCCCTTTCCGTTTGTAAAAGTGCTGTGTATTGATCTGGGAGTATAAGCACGGCAGGGGCATTTGGTTCCCAACAGGAAGGGAGTCCGGCTGTGATGATCTCATCCCATACCTTGTCGAACTGTTCAACACTGTCAGCCACCTGTTGCAGGACCCTTGAAGCTGCTACTCGATCTTCCTCTTTATCAATGATCTTTTGACACTCGTTGATTTCCATAAATCGACTGGGGATGCCATGTTTCCCCAAGTCGTTCGCCCTTAGTGCATAAAGAAAAGAGATGTAGTCACCGGCGTGTTGAGCTCTATTAGACAGATTACCCCCTGCCTCCTGCAACCTTCTATTGAGATAAGGAAGGGTGGACTTGAGCTCCCCTACCATTGTCAAGAATTCCCACTGCTCGGTTACTGCCGTGATTATGTCCGACCAGATTAAACTTCTGGCCTCGAGCAGGGTGAGATTTCCCTTTGCTCGACTCTTCATCTCGGCAATGGCTTGATGTTGCTCAGTCGTGACCCTTTTTCCTTCCTCGACTTCCCTTTGTAGCCCTTCAATTGTTCTGGCCTTTTCAGCCAGGGCGCTCTCCAACTCTGCGACCTTTTGCTTAGCAGTGGATGTTTGTTTCTCCAACACTTCGATCTCAGCCATAGCTGTGGATAGTTGTGCTGTCGCTGAACCAGTTCCGCTTGATGTTTCGGCTGCATGACAACTGTGCGCATCCCACCGGGTCTGTAGCTCCATGGCTCTTCTTTCTAGCTCGTCAATCCTTTTAGCCATCCTTTCCTTCTCTTCTCTTTCCCTGAAAAGCCTAGTAGACAGTTCATTTTTCTCTTCCTCTACCCGCACCAATTCAACAGTCTGTACAGGATGCGAAGCCGGTATGCGAGCCTGTTTCTTAGCGGCTGTAATATCTTTCTGCAACTTGGCTATAAGTGCTGCTTGCATTCCTTTCCCTCCTTCATCCGAGTTTTTGATCTGATCCTGGAGGTCACGCACCTGATGTGTGTGGGCACGACAAGCATTCTGTTCTGTTGTAAAGGAATCCCTCAGCTGTTCATATTTCTGTTCT
The DNA here is from genome assembly GCA_034641835.2 of Pinus albicaulis. Classification (NCBI taxonomy): domain Eukaryota; kingdom Viridiplantae; phylum Streptophyta; class Pinopsida; order Pinales; family Pinaceae; genus Pinus; species Pinus albicaulis. The sequence continues at coordinate 30,719 of JAXQQM020060500.1, forward strand.
GTCTTCTTTAGTGCGAGGGTGATCTGTGATAGCTTGTCTTTCATCATGTCGCAGACTGTTTGGAACAGGTCAGTCATGTCGTGTACCGGTACCTTCTGCATATCAATAGCCAATTCGAGCACCTTATAACTCGGAACATCCGAATTTGGGTCCAGGATGGCCTCCGCCATAGACAGTACCAGGCTTTCGGTGTCTGCATTGACAGAAGCGGAGAGCCTGGTATGGTATTTTTCAACGAACCCTCATAATTCGGCCCTGTATCTGTCTCCGACAGTTTTATTTGTCCGCTCCCTTTCGCTCGTCCTGGATGGAGTGGGCTCGACGATGGCTTGCGTGACTTCAGTGTAATCGGAGGAGGCGACACTGTCCCTCAACACTGTTATACCCGCCTTGCCCTTATCGAATTGACCAAATTTCGTGAAGGGCTCCAATATTATCCCTTCTCCGATGACTTCTGCTTCGCTAGTGGCCACCCTCTGCCTCTTGGGTGGTGGTGTTGTTCCTGAAGTACCTACCTCTTGCTCATCTGTGCCCTTGTTCACTTCTTCCTCTCCTCCTGTAGCAGACGAGTCTGTCTCCATCTGCGAAAACATAGGCCAAACTTCAACGTTAGCCCTCCACTCCAGAAATGGCCTGGACTCATGAATGTAGGGCGTAGACCTGTTTCGTTTTCTTTTATTTGAAATGATCTCCCGTGGGTCATAAGCCCAGCTTTCCCCTAACTTCAGGTCCATGTTCTGCAACATTTTTTCGGCAATTGGGAGGGCATATCTAGAGTTTACCACAAAGGGGCCAATTTGGACAGGAAGCCTTAAGATGTAGCCTTTCTTAGCAGGAACAAAGTGGACCTGGTCGGCTTTGAGGGCTTGCCGGATGTACTCGAGGGCGTAAACTCGTCGGACGGGGAAAGCTGGTAGCCGGTATGGGGCAACTTCGGCTCCATAGACCTGAATTTCAGTAAATTCTTCAGACAGGAACCAATCACCAGTACACTGGTATTTCCCAGCCTGCATCCAGCGTTTCATCTCTGGGAAAACCCTAGGGGAAGGCGCGTCGTGAATGATGGTGTAGGCAATAGACATGAAGGTATGCACGAAAGTGGCATAACCCTCTCCCCTAGGTAACTGGCGGACAGAGAAATTCCAATCGAAGACTGGTCTGGGCTGGGAATTCTCAGAGTACATCCTATCTAACCCCAAATGGTCGAACTTATCCGCATGCTGGAACAAGAAGAGGTAGAACACCAATGAGAAGAAGCGAAAATTTCGGGCTTGGGCGAGCTCCTGAAATTGGGTCAGGATGGTCGAGGAGAGGAAGCCTGGAATGTCCAAGGTAACCCCATTCTGTGACATGAGCCACAAAAAGCGAATACATACTGAAGAGATGTCTTCCGGGCTTCCTACCCCCAAAAGGCCGGCGATGAGAGACAGAATAGGTCGAACTTCTTCGGCAAACAAACTTAGTGAAAAAGGCTCCAATGTAGGCAGGGCAGTTGCTTGGTCGATGGTTATGGAGGATATGAAGGCGCGGCGGGATTCTCTTGACTGCTTATTGAACTGAGCGAGCAAGGTTTCATCTTTGAAACTGAAGTATGTGTCACTGGAAGGGAAACGGATGGCCTGTTTGATAACATCGGGGGAAAGGGAAAAAATTACATTCCCTTGAGGAGAAACGAAAGCGTCCCGATGTACATCATAGGAGTCTCTGAGCCAGATGATGAAATCGACACAGGAATGGACCTGGGGGGTGATATGGTGATAGAAGCCAGACGCGATAACTCGAAAACGGTCGGCATCCTTGCAGTGGCGACCAAAAAGCAGGGGCTTGATACTGCGGATATCAAAAGGATATTTTGGGTCGCAGATACCAGACTGCAAGTCGTAGAGGGGTTCAAAACCAGGGGGGTTTCTGGACTCACGGAGTTGGGGGGTTTCAGGTTCGTTTTTCTTGGGCGTTCCTCTTCCCATGGCAGACATTTTAACAATTTCGAAAAGAGAAAAGGGAAAAGAGGGAAAACGGAGAATGGAATACCTGAACAGAGGGTGACAATGCTCGGGAAAGCGACGCGGGGAACCGTGACAGTGATCTGGATATACCCGGCGTTCTTCCCCACTCGGTATTCGCCGTAGAAAACTACCTATGACGTTTTACCAGAGAGAAATACGGGAGTTTGTTACCATTGGGGTGGACTGTTTGGGTTAAAAAGGTGGATAAGTAAGATGACAGAAGGCAAGTGTCGTAAGGACACTGACAATGAGACACGTGGCGCGTGGGGATTGGGTATATCAAGGTGTAGGTGAGCGCCTCGTGTCGGGTTAAAGGCTGGTACGGGTCTTAGTACCAGCTGACCTAATGGACTTACCTTACCTTTTATCCACGTACGCTGTCTAACCTTTACCACGCATGATTTCCTTCGCCGGACTAACACTTGTCTTTCTCAACTATGCGGGTCCATCTTTAATCTGCCACGGGATCACATCCCGCGGCCCATCCTTACCATCTCTTTCCCACCGTGAGACCTTGCCGTGCCACGTGTCGTAAGTCCGCAGGGGTATGGGTCTCGTCCTTTCCCCGCTGCTCGACCCCCTCAGACTTTCTCCATACGCTTTAGTACATAACCCGCGGCTCTTTTTAATATATCTGTTGATGTATAGTGCCGCATCCCCTTTACCTTTGTATTTGATGTTCACTTATCATTCCACCTTTCACCGCTTGGTACAATTTGTCAATTGGCTTTAATATGTGTGTGTTTCACCACCTTTTCTCCTTTCGACCCGCTTTAATTAAATACTTGCCACATGATATAAAACTTTCAACGTGAGGCCTGTTCATCCTTTTGGTACTCCGTGGCTAATGCTAAAGATTGAACAACTCAAACCCTCAGAGCAGAAAAAACAAAGCTCGAAGACGCTGCAAAACAAACCCTCAGAGCAAAATAAGCTTCTCGATGAAGACACAATGACAAATAACATTGTCAGCGAGGGCTGGCAAGGCTTAAAAAGTCATTTCCCACCGGAAATGTTAACCATCAATCTCCCATAAATCAAGAGTGAAGATCTAAAGCAAGGACCAATGAAACCTACAAAGAATCATGGCAAATATTATAACTGTCCAAAATTTTAATTGTCAATACTTACTGCATTCAATATCCAAGACGTGCCACCTATAACCTCAAAAGTATCAATAATATTGATGATTCATTTGGTGGGTTGGAAAATGTTAAAAACTATATTATAAAAGTAAAATTAGCACCGGGGAAAATTACATAAGTCCTTTAATACGATATATATAATGTGATGAAGTATTCCATGGCAAATGGAATTATTTGTGGGAGTTTAATACAATCATATAACGATTAAGGCTTAGAAATTTCATAAAAGCCTTAGTTAGGTCATTGAAATTATGTGATAGACTAACCATAGATGAGGTAAATTTAGTTTGATGTGAAGCAATATTGTTAGTATATTATCCTTAGGGTAAAAAATAAAAATAAAAATTTAGTAGGTATATTACATTAAAATATTTATAAGATATTTTGAGTATGAAATGGGAATGGTTTTTGGGCATTTTGTATTGATGAGCCATAGTTAAACATATTTTTAGATTGCAATTTTTTGTGTTTATTAATTAAATTCAAATATAGTAACATAATCATTATTGTATTTTATAAGGTAAAATGGATCTTAACTTTTTTTTGCTACTTATACATTTTAATGTAATATGTATATTTTATTAATAAAAAAAATTTACAATATAACAAGTTTGAATTTTATTATTTTTATTACTTTCAACTACTCACACTACAACATCTCCCTTAAGCTCTATATTAATTTTAAACAACATGTAAGTATTTACCAATTTACATATTCTAAGTTGGACATATTAATATAATTTCAACATATTAAACACAAATATAAAAAAAATTACAGACTTTTTATATTACACTACAGATTACCCCTATACTAGAATAATGTTCATAAAAAAACAAAACATAATCCTATAACAGTTAAAACTTGACATTGTCTACATAAATCCCCGACACAATGTTAACAATATAAATATCTACATATATATTACACTACGCATTACCCCTATACTAAAATAATGTTCATAGAAAAACAAAACATATTAAATACAAATATAAAAAAAATTACAAACTTTTTTATATTACACTACACATTACCCCTATTACCCCTATACTAGAATAATGTTCATAAAAAAACAAAACATAATCCTATAATAGTTAACACTTGACACTGTCTACATAAACCCCCGACACAATGTTAACAATATAAATCTCTACATAAATATCTACTATGAAGCATGTGATGGGTGATATATTTCACTAAGATAGTTTTCTTGATAATCAGGAAGATGGGAACAATGATGATAATCTTCCCATGGTTCTCCTTTTAACATCATAGCCTCCAAAATATTTTCATTTGTCAAAAAATTGAGGAAAATGGATCAGATGGAGTACCAAAATCTAAGGAACGATCAACCCAAACACTCGGTGACGCTGATTTTAGATTTTCCGCCCAAGCCAGATAGATTGATTTCTATGCCATCTCAATAGGGCTAGGTGGTAGAAACTCATCGAACTTAGTAATTTCATAATCACTCGAACTCTCCCTTAAACTAGATAGAGTGGAAGAGATCATGTAGCAGGTCTCTATACTTTCAATTTTCGCTGACGTTGTAGGCGGCGATAATGCAAAGGTTCCCATGAGAGTGGAATCCTTTAATATTCCTACACCAATTTTCTGGATTTCTAGTTGTGGTATGTGAACAAATAGAATGCTTCCAGTTACCTGCGAAGCAGAGGCAAAGAAGGATAGTTGATTAATGACTGTGATAGTACCTTTATGTGGAAAGGCAATCATTCTAAAGTATGTAGAAACAATTGCAGTCATCGCATATAACCATGGCCTTCCAAGTAAAATATTATAGTCAAGGGGTTCATGAACAACTTCGACATCAATAGTCACTAATTTTCCCCCTAGTTCAACATGCAGGTTATTAATAGTACCACGAGGCTTATATCCACGTCCATCGAAAGCCTTCAACTTCATTGATGATTGTGATAAGCATGGCGAGCCAAGTGACTTCCAAAAATTTAGAGACATAATGTGTGTATATGCTCCTTCATTAATAATAGTACAATGAATAAGGTGATTAAGAACATTTACTTATATGGAGAATGCCAATTCTGCTGGTACTTGTGGCACATAGCCTGTATGATTAAAGATGACTAGATTAGAATCAGTCGGATCAATTCCACCAATAGCCGACAGTAAATCCTGTTTTTGGGAGGTAAAACTTTGTAATACCTCAAGAGAAGACATAGCTGAAGGGGATTGAGCCAAATCTTCAACTATATTATAATTTTGTGCAACTTTTGCTTGAGGATTATATGTCGATTTCTAAATTACTCCCTTTGGTGGCTTCATCGTCAATTCAGGAATAGAAATAGGCGGTACTGATCATGTAGATGGATTCATAGTCGAGGTAGTAGGTTGATCAGTGGCCTGACTACCATAATATTTATTACACATTGACACCAAAATATTTGTTGAAGATTTCGTGACAGATAACATTAACACTTGGGAACTAGGAGTTGGATCCGTAGCAACCAAATTAGTGTTTGGATTTGGAAATGGGTTTGTCAACATAGCTGATGCATGGGAAGTCTTAATTATTTTTGAGACTTTAGTGCAAAGCATTCCCTAACAAAGTATTCCTCATTACAGATTATGCAAGTATAATGAGGTTTCCTAGGTCCAGAAAATTGATTAGATGATTTTTCCTGTGGGTTAGAAGTTTTCTTTTTCTTTGATTTCCACTTTTTCTTACTTCCAGGTTGCTTGTCAATTTTTACTTTGTTAAACAACATGGAATTAATTTGAGAAGTAGGAGCAGGATTAGATGCAGTAGTGTGGTGTGTGCTTGTAGTGCCTATCAAGTTGTCTCTGGCATGAGAGTCCTTTAATTGAGGAGGAACATTAAAGTTAGATCACGACGCTTTAGGAATTTTTTCATAGAGCATGCCAGACTGAGTATAAATCAAGTTTAAATGTTGGGCATGAGCGATAAATTTCTCTTCTGTGACGATACCACCCTTAGCCACATCCTTAGTTATAGATGGTAACAGGGTCTTAATGAACCATTCAACAAGGAGTTGACCCGGAACAAATTTCTTAACCATTCTATGATGACGACACCACTCATGAATATGATAAAAAATGTGAGTAGCATTAGTCTATTTGAAATTAGTCCAGAGTTCTGTTCTAGTTTCATATCTGATGGGTAACTGGAAATGAGTCAAAAAGATAGTAGCTAGGGCAGTGAAATTATCAAAACAAGCTCTAGGTAACTCAATGTACCATTTTGCAGCCAGACCTGTGAGCGTACGCTGGAAAAGACGTAGTCGAATATAGTCATCACTCAGTGACTTTGATGAACACCATAAGTGATAATTCATGACATGAGTCGGTTGATCTTCTCTAGGGTTTCCATTGAACTTAGAAAAATCTGAGACTAATTTGTGAGGTATCATCGGCCACCAAGGAGCATAGTTGATTGGGTCATTGGTTAAACAATTAAATCTGGTATCTCTAAAATTGCAATAAAAGGAAACTGCCTATTAAGGTCAAGTTGAGCATAGCAAGGGTAAGATGGAATTGCTTGAGAAACAGGCCTTTGAGCACCAACATAAGGAATTTGCTGTTGGTAATCCAGATAGGGGTTGTTTGGAAAGGAAAATGCTTGAGGATTCTGTTGACCAAAACCTAGATATTATACTTGTTGAAATGAAGTTTGAGGCATTTACACCTGAGGTTTCCAAGGGGTCTGTCCACCAATGTTATAACCCAAATTATAATAAATTGGATTCGGTTGATAGGTATAACTAGGTTGCGATTGTGACATCCCATGAAATGGTAGACCAACTTGTGAATAAATTATTCCTGTTATAGGTTGTTGTAAATTACCCAAAGGATTTGGAGTCTATGGACCCAACATCTGAGGGTATTGAGTTGAAGAACCCTCCTGATAAGGTTGTTGTACAAAATTTTGATTTTGTAACAGGGGTAAAGATGTATTAACAAGTGGAAATGATGTGGGTGTAACAGTTTGAACTCGTTGATACGAATGTACAACCATTTGTGGTTGGATAGGAAGAGTGGGCTTCCATTGACAAACATTCATTTCGACATTAGGTTAACCAAAAAGTGATGGAGTGCTGTCATATTGGGTGACCAAAGGCTTCCCCCAGCATGAGGAGGATAATAAGATAGAAAATATTACTCTCCAAATGTTGGGAGTCCAGTTGATATGGTACTTAAAGGAATATACCCAGAAGTACTGACTTGATATTTCCCTGATGATGGATATAAATAATCAAGCCATTCAATACTCACTATAGGATTACCAGTTAGAATACTGGATGATGACATTGGTAAAGACCATGATTTTGAAGATACACCAGAGTAAATTCAAGATAAATATTTATAACTTGATGGGACCATAGGGAAACCATGAAAATATGACTCTGGTAAAGTTGTAAACATCGATGGGGTTGCGAGGGTAGGTACTCACCTAATTGGAATAGATGGCCCAACCGAAGATCTTGGTGTAGACATGGTTACTAGATCAAAGGTATACCCTTTTGAATCAACGGGACTTTGAATAGGAATAGGATAAAAAAAATCAGATAGTAACGATTGAGGAAAAGACTCGCAAAGGTAAAGGTCCTCCCCAAAATGGGTTAGAGTTAAAGGTGTCTGATCTTGTGGGATTTATTCAGTCACAATTAAACCAGGTGGAAGTATTTCACTGTCAGGCCCAAAGTATATTTCAGGTGGTTGAGTGTGTGATATGGGAGACTCAATGGTTACAGAAATTTGTGGAATAACCAAGGGAGGAACAACTTTCGGTTCTTCGGCTTCAGGATTCAGATGTTCTAGAAAATATGAGACAATATCAGTATCAATTTGTGGTTGATCATCATCAGGTCTAGGAGGTATCGTCTCACCGATTGGATAGATCGTGACCACGGGTAGCTGTTAAGACTCCGTTTCAACAATAGTAGATGAACCGATATATTTAGAAACAACTTGAGCTAACTCTACTTGATGTGAAAATGATGTTTCGCCAGAGGTATGAATTGTACTTGATTCGATAGATTGTGATCACCTTCGCCAACCAGAAGTACAGGGAAAATTTTAGGGGCGAATTTTAGCCCAAAGGCGAATTTTAAGGGGTTTTAAATTTTTATAGGGCAAATTTTTTATATAAAACCCATTTTCTATAGTTTTATAAAATTAGCCCTATAATTATTTTAAAAATAATTAATTATTAAATATTAGCCCACCAAATTAAATGCTGATAAAACTGAAAAAAATAAAATTCGCTCCCGATTTTCTTTGTCTGTCTGAGACTTCAATGGCATTCGCCTAGATTTACTGATCGGAAGGAGGGGTTGGAGTGATTCGCCCCATTTTTTCACTGGTTGGAGGCCGCATACCCCAAGCAATTAGACTGCAACAAGTGAACTTCGTTGGGTCTAGGTGCCAGGTTTGAGAAATCTCTGTTACATGAAAGCCATCGAGGATTGGCACTGAACCTGAACTTTGTTTGGTCTAGGTGCCAGGTTTGAGAAATCTCTGTTACATGAAAACCATCCAGGATTTGCACCGAACCTTATCCCTTTGAAACTCATGCCATACGGCGAGGGCAGAGCACACAAGAATGGGACAATCTTGGATAGTTAAAAAGTCAGTAATTTTTACACCTAAGATTGATGGCACAGAACCTTACCTGATTGCTTCAGGACTGGTTTAAGTCAAGACTAGCACATTAAAGGCAACGAGGACCTTACTTTCGAAAAATCTACTTGAAGTACAAGCCCTTTGTAACCACTAGGGTTGATTAGGATTTTACCTGCTTGAGCACGATTTTATGGCTTGATGACATCCCATTGGTTTATATTTTTTTTTTGGTGTTCCAGCATTAAACAATGGATAATTTAGTATCTTTATAATTGCTTCCAGTGGATTCATGCAAATTTCGATGGACACAGGAAGATTTTTCAATATATTTGGGTGAATTGAACCCATGTTTAAAAGGACAATAGGGTTTGAAAATAATTGTTCCTTTTCTGCTTTAATCTCATGCATGGAATCCTACTAATAAACACTACATGAGATGGATTGTTACAGGGATTTATTTTGGTCACTTTGTCCGCCTCTTTGACGAGTCTGAAGCAGGCTAGGATTTTCTTCGTCTCAATCTATTTGGTTTCTTTGGGGCAACGAGGCTTCAAACCCTGTTTAAAAGCATTTGGTGTCGATCAGTTTGATGAGGACGACCCAGAAGAGAATAAGTATACGAGTTCATTCTTTAATTGGTGGTATTTTAGTATTTGCATTGTTACTCTTACAAGATTCGTTATACTCACATATATTCAGGACGACATAGGATGGGGCCTAGGATTTGGCATTCCTGCTGTGACTATGGAAATAGCACTGCTTATCTTCTTGTGTGGGACAAAATTTTACCGGCATAAACTACCTGGTGGTAGTCCTCTTACTTGAATTGTCCATGTCTGTGCCTAGTAGTACTAGCTGCTTTCCCACTCTCAGGATTTTTGAATTCGGATTCATTCAGTTTGTCAAAACAATGGCATCTCGTCCAGAGAATGTTGGGATTTTGGCTATGGAGATCTACTTTCCTACTACATGTGTCCAGCAGGTATATATGTCCCTGTGCTTCATTCCTTGAATTCTTTAGGGTTAGATAGGATTTCCAATTCTAAGTGGGCATGTGTTTTCAGTTTTTGCTTTTGGGTTTGCCAATTACTGGTCCCCAGTTCAATACCTAATGAGACCTGGAGCTTTGCCAAGAATGGATTATAGCCCCCAGTGCCATTGAGGTATGGTTGTAGATGAATGAATGCAGAATCTCTAAGAAACCTTTGTTTTGATGAATCATAGAGCTATATTTTGTATGTTATATTCTTTTCATGCACTTTAGTGAGATCTATGGCATGGTCATACATGTATGTGTTGGGGTATGGAAATGGAGTTCATGCAACCAAATGGATGGGGATTGAACACCACACTGGCTGAATGAGCTGGCGCTTGAATGGGTAGGGCCTGTGCTCTGTTCAGGGCACCTGGAGGTGAAATGACCTTTCAACTTCCAATTCACTTTACATGCACACACCCTCGGGAGGAGGTGATTTGGAGAGTTCCTCGTCAGTGTTTTGCTACGAGGGAGATCCGAATCTGATCAACCACAATGACTGAAAATTCATAAGTGGAAGGGGCAGACCTCCCAACTTACCATGAGAATATGGGTTCCTAATAACCACATAGTTTCCTTCGAGCCCTGAACTTTCACCAGTTCAAAATCAAAAAATTTCTTATTGTGACTATTCAGTTTTAAAAATCTGGGTTGTGCTTATAACTAGAAAGTAGTGGGATGATAAAGGAAAATTTCCAGTGAATCTGAATGACAGCATACTCTAATTTTTTTAATTTTTTCATCCACATCGTGTCTCATATTAATCCACATTATGATAAAAAATATGAAAATTTGGTAGTTTTGTTTAAGCACCCATGGGATGGCTTTGCAAGGATGCGTGTCTGCATGATACAAGTACAAGCTGCAGAAACAAAAATGTGAACTTCTTCCAAGAATTAAACAGTATTTTAGGTTATACCAAATGCCAATGTGGTTGCTACTTTTGCTGTAGGGAAATTTACGTTATACTGCTCTCAAAGTACTACATGATAAATCATAAAATGTCTGGGTTCTTCCAGGTAATTGGGGGTTTGCAAGCTACCGGGCTGCCCTGCATGCTAGTTCAATTTTGACATACCAACCTCTTTTTAATGATTAGGGACCATTTTTTGTGAGGTTGATGCTCTATAATACACAGGTGGAATCACTTAATGTTCAACTTAGAAATTTCTTAATAACTAAATATTGAAGAATTAATCAGGTGCCCAAAACTCAGAAACCTTAATGTGATTCAATCAGGAGGAAGAGATGATTCTTTATATAAGTGACATGTAAATATTCTTTGGTCATTCTTCCATACAAGCTACAATATATGCCCAAAGATATCCCTCAGAAATCCTTATATTATTCAATCACGAGGAGAAGATGACTCCTTATACAAGTGACATGTAAATATTTTTTTTGCCAGTCTTCCATACAAGTTACAACATATTCCTAAAGATATCGAAACTGGGTTAATGTCCTTATGATTCCTAATTTGAGAAATCAAGTTGTAACTAGGTAAACCATAACCTGAATTAGCTGTTGAATTGACCAGATTCTTCAATCCACTAATGTCTTATTCCAGGTGCTTCAGCATACTTAGTTTCTTGAAGATTCAGGCTACCTTATTGTCAAATTCACCGCATGGAAAAGATCTTAAAGATTTATATTGATGGTCTTGTTTGCCTTTCCCACTATCTAGAAGAAGAAGCGTTAATCTACTTACTCACTGGCTGTGATTACCAGATTTTCATTTTCAATGCATTTAGGCCTTTTTATTTGTTGGTCATTGTGTTCTCCTTTAGTTGTATGCATCGATATCCATGAAATGTTTTCTAGTTAAAATTATTTGTTTACTTTTTTTGGTTCCTTAATTGCAGGAGGACTTAGAAACTTTTGATGGAGTAAGTAAAGGAAAATATACAATTGGTCTTGGACAAGACTGCATGACTTTCTGCACTGACTTGGAAGACGCTATTTCTATGAGGTAAGAACAATATTTCCTGAAATATTGTATGATATTTGACAATAACTTTACAGATTTTGTCACTGCCTAATACCGTTGAATTTCAGTTCATTCACTGTTTCATGCAGGCATATTTTGAGGCCAGTCTACATTTTGTTCTTGTGTATGGTAGTAGAATAATATTTCCATAAGATAGAGATTATCTCATGCTTGTTTGATATTAAACATTTTTCTTCCTACCGATTTTTATGAGCTGATTCCTCATATGAATGCTTGCAGTTTGACAACGGTAACGTCACTTTTGGAAAAATATAAAATTGATCCAAAACAAATTGGTCATTTGGAAGTTGGCAGTGAAACTGTTATTGACAAGAGAAAGTCAATAAAGACATGGTTGATGCATATTTTTGAGGTTTTTTCCCCAATTCACTAAACTCATTATCAAAATAGCTTTACAGCTGCTTTATGGAATTCACAACGATGATAATTAAAAGCCTACATGACTTCCATCTTTGTCTTTGAAAATACAGTTTAGAGATATGCAGGTTTTCAACCTTCCAATGTCAGTATGCTCACAAAAGTAAATCATGGGATCTTAGCTTGCATCAACTTCAATTTAATTCTATATTTTTTCCGCAGTCAGATTATTTTTAAAACATATCGTTAGATTATGTTTGTTGCACATTTAAGGTAGGAAAATTCATTTTGAATATGGATTTTGTAATTAATGATTTTCTGGTTTCTTCATATTTCACTTTTAAACCTTGGAGAAGAAAGGAAGAACAAATTGCTACTTAGGTGAAGACAGCCTATATTTTAAATGGTCCCAAATCTTTCATTACACTTGTCTAGGTTCAATTTAATACCCCATATTATTTTTGGCTTTTGTTCAGATGTTATTCATTCTACAAGGACTTACACATCTCTCTAAAGAATGACTTTTGTAATGGTTGCAATTCATTTTCTCTTCCTTCTAGTTTCCAAGCGACATTCCATATTCTATTCAGATTTTGTTGAATTGTTTTTTGTGAGGATTTTCCCATATCTAAAATGTTGGGCTGCCTTAGTAATCTCAAACCTTTCCCTCTTTTGTAGGTTTAATGTAATATACCATTATCTGCTCAAATTTTGCTGAAATGTTTATTTTATTCTTTGAAGACTTGGACATCTCCTTAAAGTTGGCCTGTCTTAAAGAAATCCATCTTTTCAAGCAATCATCATTTGAGAGAGATGAATTGGTTTTTATGTCCAGCTAGTTCTGCAGATACTCAACAACACTACTCAGACATTCCCTATTATGATGTGTGCTTGTGTCATATACTAGTCAGTCCTAATGAAATGAAAACTAAGATTGTTCCAGATCTATGAGACTGGCCATTACCACAGCAACAAGGTTAGGGTGAAAATAAATGGCCTTCTATAAAATTATAGCAAATAAGACAATAGATTACCTTGTCACAATTATTACAGTCTTTTTCTCAAATTCAAAATTTTCTTCTACTCTTCTTATTGAAAATTTAAAAACCTAACATTTGTTGCTACCCTATCCCAACTTTCCTGGGTTGTGTGAATCTTACTTACAAATCCATTTTAGCACAATAGGCTTACTAGGGTTGAGTTTGCAGTGGTGATTGATTAGCTTATGAAATCTCAACTGTTTTGCTTGAGGCACTGAAAAAATACATTATTCATGAGTACTCATATTTGCCACAAGCATAATGGTAGATTTCATATAAAATTAAAATCAAACACACTAGAAATTTCCTCGACGTCAATGTTGGGTTCAAATCATCCAAGATTATATTTTTACAATGAAAGCTACTTCAATTGGTTTTGATTCTTGAATCAGAAAAAAATATATCTTTGGACATCTTCACCCTGAAAAAAGGTTCATCTCATATCAAGGAAGATGGACCCCTCATATCCAACAGATCATATGCTTGGATTTATAGTCGTTATCATATTTGTATGTCTCATTTGATATAGATCTGATCCTATCATCATAGAAGAAAGTAAATTTTAAATACGGCACTGATCTTCCCTTCAATTTTTTATTTTTTAAATGATTTTTTCCCTTGTAAATAGTCATTCCAGTGCTAATTTTCCTTGTTTTGTAAATTTTACAGAAGTGTGGTAATACTGAAATTGAAGGTGTGGACTCAAAAAATGCATGCTATGGAGGAACTGTAGCCCTGTTTAACTGTATTAACTGGATTGAAAGCAGTTCTTGGGATGGAAGATATGGTCTTGTTGTAGCTACAGACAGTGCAGTATGATCTGTTCTCTCTATTATGGGTTTTCTTGTAGTTTGAAGAATATATGCTTAGGAAATTTTAAATTATGCTTTTATGGAATGCATGCATTACTGAAATATACTTATAGGCATAACCCAACATTGGAGCTTCATACAAAATAACCAGAGTTGTTAAGAAACTGTTCGGTGGTATTTAGAATATTCAGTGCTTTAGGTTTCATTGATTATATGCTTGCATCAATAGTCATTGTTACTTTTCTTTATCCGGATTAGCTCTTACCAGTGTTTAAAACAGAATCATGATTGTATCGATATTATAATACCCACCAAAAGAAGTTATGTAGGATATTGCCTTGGTGGAAAAAGGTGCTGGTATCTTTGGTTAGAGTTTTAGGAAGGGGATCGGATTATCTACACTTCCAAATTTTTACAGTGTATATGATATTTTGAAAATATTCTGGAAATGATCTTTTATTTCAAATCAAATATCAGCTACCAATTATTATTTATGAAAATATTTTCATTCACATTAGAAGAGATCTATTTTATATTTGAGCAGTGGTCCTAAAGGAAGCTAGTTGTAAGAGGTTTGAAATAGTGTATAAACTCATGAATAGACAATACAGAACTAAGGCAACCATCGGCAGACAAAATGATGCTCTGCTTTTAAGTTTTAATGGAAATTCATTGAGTGGGCCTTTTTTATACTCTTGTTATGATTTTGTTATTCATTAGGATTGTACTAGAAGCATTGCTTACTATATTAGAAGATTGAAATTTTCTTTTCTTGTTTAAGGTCTATGCTGAAGGGGTAACACGACCTACTGGAGGAGAAGCTACTGTTGCAATGATGATAGGGCCTAATGCCCCAATAGTAATTGAGAGAAAATACAGGGGAACACATATGGCTCATGTCTATGACTTTTATAAGCCTAATCTGGCTAGTGAATATCTGGTTCGCTTATTTACTCTTGTGTTTTTAATATGTCACTCTTTCCTCTTACATGAGCTATTTTATTGTTTGCTATGTTGATTCACCATGTAGAATAGAGATAGACTGATTGACTGATTGTTCTAATGACCTCACACCTATTATAAATAACATATTTTACTTAGTCATTGGCCTTTTAAATTGCTGCTACTGCTAACCATCCGATTAGAGTGACTACTTGGTTTGTAACTATTGTGCTTGAAATATCCATAAATTAGTCAAAATTACTAATCACATTTATAGCCATGTCTTCCAAAGAGACACTAGTCCAACTAATTTTGTTCATTTTTTCCAAACATGGCTTATCAGCCAGTGTTAGCATCCAATTTGGCATGTCATCTTATTGTTGAGGAAACACTGGCAAATGCCCTTGCAGTTTTTGTGGTATGTTCAGAACTTGCATGTATCTCATAACTTGTAAGATAAAATGTTTGGAAATTACCCTAGATCACTAGAACCCAGCTGTGAACAATATTTTAAGTGGTTGAATCTTGATAAAAAATGTGATGCTGACCTTTCAAGCCCTAGCGATAATGTTGGTACCAAATAAGCATGGAATTATGCATGAGCCTTAAGCTTTGCAAGCTCAAAGTCAAAATTATTTTCCTTCAGCTGGTTTTAATTTTTTATAGTGGGAATCCATCTTTTGGATAAATGGTAGACTTGGGAATAATTTGTCTCACCTTCCTTTACTTGAATGAAGAATGCTACATTTTTTAATCTTGATAATTGCATGAAGGCCACATCAATATCAATAACATGTACAAACCAAACACAAGGAGGGAGCATGCCTGTCAGGATTTCAACAGCTCCATGTAGCTGATAGACCACAGCTCGGCTGATTCTCAGCCACTCTAACTTTAAGAGGAAGTATATTTTAATATTGAAAGTTTCTAACTTATAATTAAATAGTAGAAAAAAAAAATTTACCCAAGCTGTTGTATTCATGTGTTTTGATCTGCTTGAGATGTGAATTCACATGTGAATGGTTTTGTTCTATGTGATAAATAAACCAGTGTGCATTTAGTTTGAACAAGATGCTGATAATTTGTTGGGGACATTACGTTGTGGTTTATCTTTCAATTGAGTAAATATGTAAAATGTACAAAGATAAATGAACAATTAATGACATTGCTAATAGGAATTTCTAAATGAGAAGTGGTAAAGGGCTTCACTTTGACATGTATTTACTAATGGAGTCAAGTGCTTTATGTAAAATAATAGTGTATTAAGTGGATGTGATAATAACACCCTGGATCTGTGATGTTTCTGATTCGTGAAGGTCAATAATTGTGACCACTCTGTATTTGTTTCTAAGTTGATTGACAGTTTCCCATCTGTTTTTTGACACAAATCTACAATTGTGGCTAAAATTATAAATTTTATTTACATGATCCGATGGCAAAATCAAACATGTGTCATGATATAATGATATCATCAAACAATTTGATATATGATATGATGCCACCATGAAACATGTTCCATATGACCGAACAGCTTCTTAAAACTTCCAAATGTCAATAGCCACGGATATTTTTACCAAAATTGGTATTATTGTCTGCAATATGGTAAAATCAAACTTAGTAAACAAATAAACTATTCATATTAGCAGAAAGAGAATGCACTTGATCAAAATGTTTGCTATAGTTCTACCTTCGCAGGGCCTATAATCACATATCATTTGCAATTTCCATTCACAATGAAGCTTATGACCTTGCCATTCAATAATAAATCCTTGTATTATCAATTTTCAAACCTTGGTAGGGCCCCTCGGGCCTGTAATCACATATCATTTGCAATTTCCAAATGAAGCTTATGAACTTGTCATTCAATAATAAACCTTTGTATTATCAATTTTCAAAAAAAAATTATGTTGTCCTGGTTGTAGCTTCTATACTAACAGAGTTTGTCTACTTACACAAACAACTTGTTTATAAAATGGCAATAATAACTGCGAATGCCAAAGAGGCACTAGTCCAGTCGATGTGGATCTATATTTCTATTGGCTTCTGCACTAGTGACATGTGTTAACATGTCTATTGGCTCAATATCTTGCAATTGATTGAGTAATATTCTGTTCGTATTGTATAGTCAAAGATTTCCTTGTATCTGCCAGTTGAAAATGATTCAGTCAGTCACTGCCCTTGTAATATAAGAAATTGACTTTCTTTTTGTTATTTGTGGTAAACAATAATATTTTCAGTATATTACTGTAGGCCATACAATTACAACCATACATGTATCCCTTGGGAAATTTAACTTTGCTCGTGTCCCATAAATTCTTCACCCTGCACAGGCCATATAAAAAATTACCATAATGAAGTCCTGTGACATTGACTATCATAGGGGAGGGACTGAGTTTCATAAAAGTAATATCGTCATAAAGACCGCAACTCAAAGAAGATGGAAAAAAAAAAAATTAGTCCTCAAGCTACTATAATCCTGCTATATGGAGTCTCTGGAGGAAAAAACCTATTCAAAATAAATGTGCCTGTCTTCACCTCTGAGAGGGAGCAAAACCAACAAATCCTGTTCGGCGTAGAATCTTGTGACTGTCTTTATCTATAGATGGTGCAAGTGCATTGTCAACTGAGGGGAGACCTGAGGCCATGATAATAGTGTTTTATGTGGTCAAGATGGATAATGAGACCATGAGCAATCTTCAAGAAATTCTCAGTATAAAATTCTAGCTTAGGGCTGATAGGCTACAGTGGGAAATCCTACGTGATATAAATGAACTGCTGATAAATGTGATGGTGATTCTTTAATGGCCTGCGACCAGGGAGGGTGAATCGATAGATACTTTAAAAGAAAATAATAAAAGGGGCAAGGGGTGATCCTTGGGAAAGTCATGGTAGTGGGCAAGTGGAAATCCTTGGGAAATCATGTTAGGGGTGTGGGCAAGGGACGATCCTTGGGATTTCATGGTAGGGGTTTCAGGGAATAAATTCCCATTTTGGGT
>MU968405.1:0-43041 GCA_034641835.2 Pinus albicaulis
GGAATTTGTTGAGTCTCAACCGCATCTTTCTTATACACCTTTCTAGACCTTTTTCATTCACCTGGACCTTCTAAGTCATCAATATCATTGCATATTAATTATAAAAGAGCATCTAAAATGGTTTTTAACTATGTTTTGTGTCTGCTGTTTGATTTAGATTTTTGCTCATTTAGCTGCGGAATCTTGCCACTTTCCGCAGCTGCTGCAACTTTCCGCAGCCATTTTGTGAAAGTCTATGTTACAGGTGTCTTCAGGCAATTCGAGCCACATGGGCAAGTCATAAATGATGTGGACATGGATCGTGTCCTATTGGCTCGGGAAAATTCACCTAAGGAGGCTGTGGTCAAAGGTGGCCAAGTGGAAGTCAACCGTAGAGTCCCACGATGACAGGACTCTGTTTCTCATCACGTGAAGATTTGTATGACCGTTTCTAATTACGGGAGACACATCAACACCTGTACACGGCTCCATAAGCCGAATCCAACATCCACTCTTCATAGATTTACTCCTCACCGCGGCCATGATGCTGGATCTCTGGACGTGATGGTTCACGTGTCTTTATCAGCACAAACTTTAGGGAATTAGTTATATCACCTTTGTTATAAATAACGCGTTTTCATACGCATAATAGCTAGCCTCCATATAGCTCTGTAATGTAATTGCATTGCCACTGTGCTGTAATATCATTTCTCTGTTATGACTGCATTTTAATATATAAGAAGACTATGTTTCCAAGCGTAATTCGTATTTGAAGGATGTTTCCCGAGGCTGGTGCAGAGGGCCCCTGCACACGCTGAGGTTTTGTGCATTACTTTATAGTTTCTTGTTTTATTTCTTTAAGTTCATTGTGCCATAAGTCATTCACGTGTTTATACATTGCATCTTTTATGGTATTTATGCTTCATCTCTGTTCATAATCTTTCATGCTTTACATTTTACTTCTGTCCATAATCTTTCATGTTTTATGTTGTGGTTAACTGATCAGTGTTCTTGTTTCAGATTACAATAGGCAGCCCGGGCACTTTCACATTTTTTTATAATGACTAATGACATGGAATCAATATTGTCCTTCTGCTAATTTACTTTTCTTAGTTTTTGTTTAATTCCAACACTGTTTGTTTATTTCAGTCTTGCACATTTGCTTCAGTAGTTAGATTTAGATATATTAAATTGCTCATGTCATTTTCAGTTACCTCCAAAAACCATAGCTAGACTAATGGTGAGGGATTGAAGTATGAGTGTGTAGTTTGATATTAGTTTACTTTCTGCAAGTTAGAAATATTAAATTGCTCATGTCATTTTCAGTTACCTCCGAAAGCCATAGTTGGACTAATGGTGAGGGATTGAAGTATGAGTGTGTAGTTTGATATTAGTTTCTTTTTTTGCAAACTAGATATCAGGTTGCTCAAGTTGTTTATGGTTACCTCCGAAAGCCATAGCTGGACTAATGGCGAGGGATCAGAATATAAGTTGATGTAATTTGATTTAGATTTACTTTGTTGCAATTCTTGGACTTCTTTAAGCATAGTTTCTTTTGTATTTGGACAGCAGCAAGGATAATGAGTTTCATGATCAGTAGTTCACTGTTGTTTGACTAGAATAGTGATGCAATTTAATTTTCTTTGAAGAATTAATTTTGTCAGTGTGTGTCTTAAAATTCTTTTGAAGTTTGGAAAATCATTAGAAGGACATCATTGTCTTGAATATTTGTCTCCATACTTGTCTTTTAGAATTTCATAAAAATCCAAAAATGACAAAAAGTAAGAGATAGGTTATCTTGCACATATAGTGTGCCACACTTCATCAGCTTATGAATCCCGGATTGATAAATTAATGTAGCAATTTAGGACACACTAAATTGACCAAACATTTTGGCGCCGTTGCCGGGGAAGTGTAACTAGGTAGCCAATTTCTTAAAAAAAAAAAAAATCATAAAAGAAGGGAAAACTTGATAACTTCTTGAAGTATGCTCTCCTCTTGCACCTAGTGTGATCTAGAGGATCAGAAAAGAGAGTTATTGGTTCAGTAATTTCTTAAGTATGCTCTCTTCTTGCACCTAGTGTGACCTGGAAGATCAGAAAGAGAATTATTAGCCCAACTTTAAAAAAATAAAATAAAAAATATAAAAAATGACATGCACAGAGCAAGAGATTCTAGGGGAAGGTTTATAGCTAAAGCCAAGAGTTCGATTTTTACAACTCCATCTTCTTCAAGGCATAGACAAGAATCACCACCATCTACCCCTAGCCTTAAGATTTTTGGAATTCAAGGAGCAGCTGAATTAGAGGATTCTCCTATATCCAATTTCATTCATTTGCAAGTGTAGCTGTGGTGATTGTAGACAGTAGAAAAGGCCCTAAATCTTGCGGTGATCGTAGTGGATAAACCAATCGTTGGAAATTGCAGGTAAGAGGCCTAACCATACTTTTTCAATTTAGGGGATTAAAGTTTTAGATTAGGCACCTAGAGCCGAGGAACAGTACAGGTCACACTTTTTGGGGTCTGCTCTGCGACCTGGGTAGAAGGTACTGGGAAAAAACCTGAGACTTGTCCGAGGAAATGAATTGAAAAGTGTGACCTGTCAGAGAAAGGGGGTTTCAGTGTTGTTTTGGGCTGAGAGTTGGGATTTTTTTATGGTTGTTGGGCATAGGTGCCCCCAAGCCTGTTATGTTCATGCCAAAATGTATTTAGAAAAGGGGAATCTAAACACATTTTTATGATGTGGTGCGCCAATTTTTTCCGTTATGGTTATGCAGTTCGAGAAAGGGAATGGAGGATTACCAATCTCTTTTGGTACTACATATATGAAGCAAATGGAATAATTTTTTGGGTTTTCATACATGGTGTCACAATTCAAACAGTGGATTTGGATATAATGAACTAGTACTCACCTAGAAAACACATAGGTTGGTCAAAAATAATGTCTAGGGGACTGGGTTGCTGATGTAAGAGGAAGGAATGATGATGGATATCATCCCTAGAGTGATCTGAAGTGATATTGGAACTAGAGGTTCTTCTAAACAGGGAAGAATGATGGGACTAGAGTCGACACAACCAGATGCACTATGAGGGTTGTGGAGAATTTCTTCTCCTAGACTCTCAAATATGGGTGCCCCCTTACCAAAACATTGGGTGTCAATGTAATTACCACAAGGTGTATGTGGTGCGAATGCATGGTTTCGATGTAAGGGGGAATAGTTAAAGTCAGGGGTGGTAAAGGCTTCCATGATGTCATCATCACAATAAAATATGGGGTGAATGGTGGAAGGATAACCACATGATGCGGCAAAGCTACCTGGCTCATCATCATGAGAAGAAAGGTTCACATGTACATCATCACGGGGGGTGACGGAAGAACAAGCAGATAAGGGATCCACTGATGTTGAGCCCATGGTGATCACTGAAGGGAGGTCAAGTGAAAGAGAAGGGGAATTGTTAGAGGGAGCTTGCACCGTGGATCTTATGAATGATTACAGTAGAGGATATTGGTCGAATACTTCTTCATCTTGACATCGAGAGGGGGAATGTCAATGGGAGTAGAGGTATCCTTGGGTTGGCCTGAAGAATATTGTGAGAGGATGGGAGAGGCGGATTGTTTCTATTCGTTCTCGTACTCTCGAACTACCTCTAAAGAGGCACGGTAATGCGTGAGGTGGGGACAATGGTGGGTATTGTTAGCTCCCTATAATCATCAATATTGGCAAAGTTTGATCTCAGGGATAAACATCGTTTCAGCCAACTTTGGGATTCTAGGATCTAACCCTCCTAAATCCGAAGAGGGATCTCTCCAAATGAGTGTAAAGATGGATTTGTCTTTGAAGTTTGGGGTAATAAGATTAGGATAGTTATGAAGGCCACGGGTTTTCTTTATTTTTGGGTGGTTGAGTATGATTACTGTTTGAGGTGGAAAGTCCTAAACGCAAAGAGTTTCAAAGGTGAGAAGTTGCAAGCAATTAGAGTAAGCTTTGGCCAAAAAATAGATAATTGCAAGTTTTAGTCCATTGGGCTATGGAGTCATTATAGGGTTTAATTGGAACAGCAAGAGGCAAGAGCGGTCCATGGGGCAAGTCATCTATGTCTAAGGATCTCTTTGAAGATTGATTTATGGAATGAAATGATACAACAAGAAGGAAAATTAAACAGATGCAGGACAAAGAGCAGCCCAGGATCTGGTAAGTACTTTTAAAATAGCCAGCCTTTGACAAACACTTGAGAAGAACATAAAAGAAAACTAGGATCTGGTAAGTACTTTTAAACTAGCCAGCCTTTGATACACTTTCAATACAAAATATTTTTAAAACAAAGGGAAACTTGAAGGCAACTATTGGTGTAGAAACTAGCGGGCTGGGCTCACCACAAATCCTCTCCTAGCTCTGCTTTACTTGGTTACTTTCAAGACCAAAAAAAAGATAACACAGAATGGCCTAATTTCTGCTAAGTACTTCTAAACTAGCCATCTTTTAACACATTCCAAGGGAAAAATTCAGACAACCTTTGGGGATAAAACTAGGACCAGGGCACACCATATCTTCCATAGTTCATCTCTACTTAACTAATACTGAACATGACATTCAAGAAAAATATTTAGCTAAGTCAATAAGACGAGGGAATGCCAACATTCCTATGCTTAAACTGAATTAAATCATTCTCAAATAACACAAATTGGAAGAAAACATATAAATAAATATTTTCAGTCAGAGAAGGTTACTGATATACAGTAGGTCCTAAATCTATGCATGTCGTTCTTTATAAGAGAAATTGAAACACAGTGAAAATAGAAACAAAATAACAAGTTATAATTAGAAAAACATCACCGTCAACATAGACCAGAATCCCATAAATCAGCTTATATTGATGCTCCAAACCAGTTACAGCTTTAATTCCAATGCTTTATTTTAGCAATCATCTACTCATCTCAACCTAACTTGTCTATTACAAGCAGAGCTCCAAGGGCCAGTGAACACTATTTACAGTCAGAATTTTAAGCTCAAATGTATTTCAAAGTTCTGCAACCAATAGTTTCTCATCTTCTATAGAAGTATTGATAGAAGAATGAGGAGGTGAGATCTGATAAAAGATCTCTCAAGACAATTAATATAGATTCAAGACTTCTAGGCCTTTGAGGGGCTCGATGGAGAATTTTACATGCGTTCTATTTGTATTAACTGTTTTTCATTTATGAATTAAGCTCGGTGGGAGCTTTTATTGACTTTGAGGCTCTGCGTTACGTTGGAGTAATTCTGCAGATATTTTTTGCATTGAATTCTCTGGCAGAATTAAATCTTTGGCTGCGTTGAGGCAAATATCTTTGTTTGATCAATAACTTCAGCCTCTGTTGAATGCTTTAAGGCACAGGTGGCACTTATGGTAGCTGGGAGTAGTCAATTCACCTCAAATGTTGCGGTGGAGGCCTTTCTGTCTGTTAAACACTTATAATGTTCCCTTAATTGTGTTTTAATTCTAGGAATTAGGCTTTTTGATAATCTTTCTTAGCCGTAATTCCCCAAATCTGTCTTCCATCTTCTATTCTGCTACGCTCTGTTCTTCAACACTGATACTCTTTTAACTGTGTTTTTAATAAAACAGTGTCTTGTCGATGTGCAGGGCCACGCTGGGCTTTAAAGGAATCAATGCCCATGAAGCATTGATAAAACGTTGAATCCGACCCTTGTGAATGGTCTCCATTGATAAATCAAAGGCATGGGAAACGTCTTTCCCGGCCTTCGGCATTTCTTTCGAACAAATGGAAAAACCATTAATCCTTGCAAAATACACTAAATATTAGAAAATCCTGTGTTTTTAGGTTTAAGTGCATTGGAGGCTTCGGGGAGGAGCGTGGTCGTTGGATGGAAATCATCCGACGGTGGAGATTTATTTAGAGGGGGTTAAAGAAGAGCGGGGAAATGAACAAGTCGAAGTGATTTTGGACTGTCTGATCTGGACACGTGGACAGTCCAGATCCAATCGGGGGATCGCAATCGGGGGTGGCAAGCAAATGCACCGATTGAAAGTTGCGATACGAGTCAGTGTAGACCGTTGATCTAAAGATTAGACAAATGGTGGAGAAAGAATCGGGGGAAAAGCTGATTGGGGGAAGAAATATAACGCAGCAATGAAAAACTCCGATGCAATTAAGTGTTGGCCATTGATCTGCAGATCAGATCGACGGCGGAGAGTGAATCGAAGGGGTTTGAAGCAGAGGTAAGACTTGTGATCATAGGGAATGAGGACCATTGGATCTCGGAAGGCGGAGAGGAGATCAACGGCGGACAATCAATCGGGGATCGACGATCAGGGGTGGCAAATAAACGCGGCCGATGAAAATTTGTGATGCGAGTTTGCGTGGGCCGTTGATTTAAGGATTAGATCAACGGTCAATATCTTTTCTAGCTGCACCAGTGAAAAACCCTTTATATCTTATGAAAAACCCAAAATTTAATAAAATACAAAGGTTTTTATGCTTTGGGGGTGGAGTTTATATGTATAAGCCCTAATCGCATCGGAAAGTTTGATGCGGCCTTTTCAATAAACCCATTTGTATTTCTCCAATGCGATTGCGTGATCAGGTCTCTTTAATCTACCCATTTATATTAACACGTGATTTTCGCTTTTTAGATCAAAACTTTAGATAGATGGGTTTTTTTATTTACAAAAAAAAAACGGATCGGGAATGGATTTTCAAATTTTTAAGCGCTAAAGGCGGGCCCACGGGTTATATGAAAAAATAATATGATCGGGGGTTTTTAGATATAAAGGCTAATCGGCATCAGAGTTTATACGTAACACAAAACTCATGGACCATTGAGAGTTTCCGATGCGATAAGCACTCGGGACTATAACTCTTGGTTTTTCACAATGGAAGCATGAGATCTGGAGTTATAATAAAGGGAGCTGAATTGTTTGTGCTCAAATCATTCTAACTGAGCTCATTTAATTGTCAACCAGGGTCAGTAAACCGCTGAAGTGAAGTGCACCATATGTGCCTAAGTAACCTCTTCCTACTTCGTTGTGTTTAGTGTTTTCTGATGTTTTTGGTTTTATGGTTTTATATTTGAAAAGGGAAGGAACTAAATACTGGTGCAAAGAAGCTATTGACTATGTCAAAACAGAGTAAATCCTAAATTATGATGGTAAATAAATGCAAATGCTGAAACAAAACAGAGTCTAACTATGACTAGCAACCAACAAATACAAAGCTTGATAATGACTCTATTGTAAACTCACAACATGAAATTGAAATGAACCTGAGAAATGAACAAGCTAAGTGTAAATGAAGTTTTCTCCTAAATCACTAATCAAATAGATAACTTACAATGTACAACATCTCATCCATGAATAAAGATTTGTTGGAAAATATGTGGAAAAGAATATTTGTAACAAGGTAAATTTTCTACTCTAAACTAGTTTCTACTTCTGTTCTGCAACTCAATTTAACACCACTAAACCTATCTCAAAAGTTATAGATTTCCTTTCAAAAATAGTCTTTGAGAAAGAGGCTTGTTTGTGAAATGATAAAGAGGCTGCAAAATACTCCAGACCTTATAATGATACTATCTTCTGTCCGGATAATTGTGTATGAGTACGAATTTTGAACAAAAGAAGTTTTGTAAATAATTAAGCCCGTGAGATTGAATTTATCAACTAAGACAAAGTAAGCTACAATGGACAACAGCTAAACTTGAAGTGTTAAAGCAATGAGTTAAAACTAAACTAAGATGCTATTAATCTACAATGAACATTATTAAACTAAAGAGCCATTATCATACTTGAAAAGAAAGGACAAAGCTGAACCACATGCATTCTACCTCCGGAGTATTCTATTGAAATTGACATGCCATTAATCTATGAAATTACACAGTTTGAAATGAAAACACAATTAAAATCCTAAAATACCATAGTTAATTCCCATTCATCATTACAGATATTTTGGAAGAATTCATTAGAATGAGATTAAACTGTAGAATTCAATACAAATGAACATAAAAACGCAGAATTCAGAAAATTAACTAAGCTAAGAATGAAACGAGAGTTACTTATCTAAATTAAAAAATTAGAGCTGCACAGGAGGTAGGGGCCCTCCACCACCTGGTAGCACGTAATCTAACTCAAAATCGACTCAGCTCATGCAGCAGAATGATGCTTTTTCATTAAAGGAGAAAAATACTTAAAACAGAGTATTCACGGTTAGCAGCAAAAAGCCAAAATCTAACCAAGATCTAACCTCTTTCTCTCGGTTCCCCAAGCATATTAATAGCAAATTTACATAACAGAACTGGAGAAAATAAAGGGATAAGTGTCTTTCTACTTCTAATCAAATTGAAACTCTTATTGACAGCCTCGTTCTTCATTGCGGACACCTGTAGAATCCGTGTTTTAATAGGAGACTGCCTCTTGGTTTGGGTGTCCCACGTGCATAACCACTTAGATATTTTTGCTCAGACTTTGTGGAGAGCAATGAATGATGTGGATGAGGTAAGGAATCTGCCCATATGCGTTTTTACTTCAGATGATACCTGGAACCCACTCAAACTGTAAAACAACTGCGGAATGCGGGATCAGCTACGGAATGCCTGTATTCTGTAGCTATTTTGCAGAAAATTGTTAAAATAGCAAAAATCATGAAAATACAATATGTTAATCAATTTCATGTAACCTTTAAGCAATCCTAATCATTCTTCATTGATTTTAGGCTTACGAAGTGATAAAATAATGATGAAATGAAGTGAAGGTTTGTAAAAGAGAAGGCAATTCTAAGGCTCAACATACCCCCACTGCAAGACTATTGCATGTCCTCATGCAATTTCATCAAAACTTATTCCATGTGCTTTGAAACCTCTGTTAGAACATCCAACCTTATCTTTCTGCTTCTTTTGGCCCTAATCTATTTTCTAATCTCTGTTAACTTTTCAGAGATTATTTCTTCATCTTCCTTTTGTAGTGGAGTGTCAAGTTTATTTTCAATAACCATGTCAGATTTTCTTCTTCTGCTCCATCAAAAGATTTGACAAAAGATTTTATAATCTCCTTATGGAAGCCATCAAATTTCTCTATAAAATTTAGCCTCCCTTCTTATTGTAGTAGCTCCTTAACTTGTGGATATCCTTCCAAATACTTGACTTCAACTGATTGTGTCCTGACAATTAGCCACATTCCTCCTTTGTGCAGATTATCTTCCTTTCAGAATTACTTTTCTATGCTTGAAGCTAGATTGACTACAGAGTCTAATACTTTATTTTGAAACTGTATCTCTGTGTCTGAAGATGGATTAGTTGAGGAATGATGCTTCACCCTTAGAATTACCTTTCTTCACTTAGAGATGGATTGGCTGCAAAGTGTAATGGAAGTGAATGGATGGAGGTGATTAAGCTATAAGGGAAAATGAAGTGGCTATGGATCTGATGGAGAATTTATGATGACCTTGTGGTGAGATATGGAATGTTGGATAAGGGATATGGCTAATCAATTCGAATGATAGGTTGTTTAGGAAACACATGATTATACACATTGTATCTATTTCATGTTTTGATTTTTTGCTATTAAAATAATTTTCACAATTTACCTCAGAATTTTGACCTTGTTAATTGTTGTGCTTGATGTTGTTCCTTTGGTCCTCTTTGAGCATGTTGATCTTCAAAACAGAATCCTTCAATTTCCTGTAATCATCATCTCTTTGTAGGTTGTACAATTATGTCAGAACTGCTGAATAAGATGTGGCTGCAACATGCAATCTGTAAAAAGAAATGAAGTATGAATATGGAAGATGGATGTGAAATGTAATGGAGTGAAAGTGGAATGGACTTGTGAAATGAAATGAAAATGGCGTGAGATGGAGTGAAAGTGGAGTGAGATGGAGTGGAATTGTAGAATGAAATGAATTTTGCAATTTCTCTCAAATGGTACATCAGACTTCCCTGAAATTTTCTGAGGTTGTCACCAATATTATTATGCATCTTCCGACGAAAAATCTCTGCCATTGGTTACACGGATCTCCCGGAAAATGAGAAATGGATGTAGGTGAAAGTGGCCAATTTCTTGAAAAATACACACTGAAATTTTCTGAAATTTTCTGTGTTTATTCACCCTACCTCAATGCATTTACCATAAAAATTTCAGGACCAACGGATGCACGGTTTGAAAGTTATGACAAAATCAATTTCTGCCCTGTTTCACCCTTCATTTTGTCCAATTTTGCAACAAAAAAGTACGCCACGGACTCATTTTAAGGCCAAATTGAGTGATTCCAATGGGAAACTGTGTATTTTTACCTTCTCTACTACCACATGCTTCCATAATTTCATTTTGATGAAGAAAAGGTGCTGCTGTGAAAAAACACTCAAATCTGTCCTAATCTGTCCAAAATGCTGAAAAGTGAGAATCTGCCTGAAAAACCCTTCTGAAATGCCCTTAAAAATTGCTTTTTTTTCAAATTCTGTCCACGTCTTACTCAATTTATCATATTCTGAGAAAACCCAGAAGCTCAGAATTTTTTATTTCTGCTCCAATCTCTTGCAAAAATTGCACCAAAACTGCCTTCTGGAAAAAGTTGCAAAAAAAACAAGAACAGGCTGCTACAACAATGGCTGCAGAAACTGCCACTTTCCACAGCTGTTATTGAATTGAAAAAAAAGATGAACATGCTGCTACAAGAAACTAATAAAATTCACTGCTGCAAGTTGTTGTTGATTCCATAAAACCATTAGTCTTCATCAAAGCCAACATTCATGGTACAATTCTTACCATGCGAATAAATGTGTCGAAGTCGAGCATGGGAAGAAATCATTGGATTACCGATCAATAATGAAAATTGTTAACCAATGCAAGACAACTCACCGATAATGTAAATCAGTGTCAAGGTACCTCAGTGCATCTTGACTGGGACGAATGAATGTGTCGAAGTCGAGTCGCCTGCAAGATTTGACAATCAAGAGACATTGTTGTATTCCCATTGTTATCAACGAGGAGGCTTGCCATTGATGAATTCAAGCTCCAAGGCACTTCAAATAATCTCTAATCTTGATCCCGGATAAAGTGTTGAGGTCGATGGGACAAGATCTGTTGGAAGGTGGACCTTAAGGAATTCCACATCATCCAACTCGAGCATAGAACCAAGAATGATTTGAAGAACCATGAAAGATTGAAACCATCATGAAATTGCAGAATTTATTGTGAACTTTGCCCGCCAGTTGCCTGGTTTTCAAACAAAGTTCATGTCCAATTGCGCCAGCAAGCTAGTTTTCACAATAGGACTTATTTTTCTCTTTACTTTTTTTTCTCTTTTTTTTTTCTTTTTTTTTCTTTTTTTTTTTTTATGTCCTACTCTACTTGAAAAAGAAAATCTTGTTCAAGTATATGAGTACTTCCAATGGAACCATGTCTGTAACAAGATGATAGATAAACTCATATGCAGGTTTGAAAGACACTCTTTGATATGTACCTGTATATGAGATGCCAAGGTCTTGATTTAGATGATGTTAGAAGATATTGAATAATTGAGCATTGGAATCCGATGACTGAATTGAACCAAGATTCAATGTAATCTTGTCTTCCTTGTCTTTCCTCTATCATGAAATGCAAGTCTTCGGAGATGTGATCTTCATTCATAGAATCCGGTGATAGGCATGCATGAGACTTTTCAATCTCTAGTTCCAATATCTCCTCTTTATCAATAGACATCCATGATTCTTGGACCTTATCTAAGTCTTCTTCTTCTGGTTGTTGTTCTTCAATGACAGCTGGTGAATCATTTTGCAATACCTCAGAATTGTAAGTTGATTGAGGTGTTTTATTGTTGGGGATATGAAATGGTTGTGGAGGTGGTGGAGTGGGGAATCTTTGGGGTGTTTGTGTGGATGGTAATGGGAAAGGTTGAATTGAGGTAAAATGAGGGTGATATTGATGTTGTAGTGGAGGCGAATGGTATGAATAACATTGATGATGGTATTGAGGATAGAGAGGAAAAGATTGAGGATATGGTGGATTTCCTTTATAGGGCCTTTGCCAACTTTGTTGCCAAGATTGGTTTTGAGGTTGGGATTGAGATGGCCAAGGTTTCCAAGGTTGGTTTTGAGGTTGGGATTGAGATGGCCAAGGTTTCCAAGGTTGATTTTGAGGTTGGGATTGAGATGGCCAAGGTTGCCAAGGCAAGGGTGTTCTCCAATTACCTTGAGATTGTTGTGCACAACCTTGATACTTTGCATAAGGATATTGCATCATATTGGATTGATGAGGCTGCCATAGTCCTCTTGGAGCTACATAACAAAGTTGCTCTTGTGCTTGATTTGCTCCATTATCCTTCTGGTAAATTGCCTTCAACCCTGGTAATGATGGGCAATCTTTAGTAGTATGTGATCCTGCACAAATTTTACACATTTTAATGTTATCAAGTGGACATTCATGCAAAGCATGTTTCTTTCTACATTTAGGGCAAAATATAAATGAAGCAACTTTTTGCTTGTTTTGCATTCTTAGCATGTCAGTTTGTTTATTTAAATTGCCAAGAATGTTTAGAAAATTGTTAGGTTCAGTTTGATTTACCAATCCTAATGCTGACTTACTTACTTTTGCCATAAATGGATCTTGAGGGGACCTTACACACTTTTCTTTTCCTCTTGATATGTTCTTGCATAGTTCACAAATTTCTTGAAATGACAATCGATAAACATCTCCTTTTCCCACAAGATTAAGATGATCAATCCATTCATCCTTTATAGCATTTAGTAGGAGAGTTTTTAATGCATCTGATCCTAAATTATGCAATTTAGATCTTTTGATATTATAAGTAAATCTCTCCACTAAATCTTCTAGGCTTTCATTCTCTTTTTGGTTCATGTTAAAGACTTCATTTCTAAGGTCATGGTGCATGCAATAACCTTTATATTTTTCCAAAAATACTCTTTTCATATCATCCCATGTCCTTATAGAATTTGTTCCTAAAGTCATGAACCATCTAAGAGCTCTATCCTTCAATGTTGCCGGAAACAAATTCAATTTTTTCATGTGCAATGAGTAGCCATAAGATCTACAAATTATTTCAAATTCAAAAAGAAAGGTTTCCGGGTCTTCTGATCTCATACCTTTGAAGTTAGGAAGTATAGATGGATGGATGTTCTTCATTTGAACGTTGATATCGGTTTCTTGAATGGGAAATCCAAAAGGATCTTCCTCATTGTCATCATCTCCATCCATTTCTTCAACCTCCTTTGTCACCTCTTCTTCTACCTGCAAAAATATGAATTCATGATGTGGATGTGTGGCTCTTACTGCACCACATGATATAGTGGGTGTGGTAGGTGATTGAAGTTTTTGTTTTTGTTTTTGTGTTGTTTTGTTTTTTTGTTTTTTTGGATGTAAGAAATAAGGTTACCTAGTTACACTTCCCTGGCAACGACGCCAAAATGTTTGTGCTCAACCTAGTCTCCTAAATTGAGTTCATTAATTGTCAACCAGGGTTGGTAAACTGCTGAAGTGAAGTGCACCATATGTGCCTAAGTAACATCTTCCTACTTCGTTGTGTTTAGTGTTTTCTGATGTTTTTGGTTTTATGGTTTTATGTTTGAAAAGGGAAGGAACTAAATACTGGTGCAAAGAAGCTATTGACTATGTCAAAACAGAGTAAAGCCTAAATTATGATGGTAAATAAATGCAAATGTTGAAACAAAACAGAGTCTAACTATGACTAGCAACCAACAAATACAAAGCTTGATAATGACTCTATTGTAAAATCACAACATGAAATTGAAATGAACCTAAGAAATGAACAAGCTAAGTGTAAATGAAGTTTTCTCCTAAATCACTAATCAAACAGATAACTTACAATGTACAACATCTCATCCATGAATAAAGATTTTTTGGAAAATATGTGGAAAAGAATATTTGTAACAAGGTAAAGTTTCTACTCTAAACTAGTTTCTACTTCTGTTTTGCAACTCAATTTAACACCATTAAACCTTTCTCAAAAGTTATAGATTTCCTTTCAAAAATAGTCTTTGAGAAAGAGGCTTGTTTGTGAAATGATAAAGAGGCTGAAAAATACTCCATACCTTATAATGATACTATCTTCTGTCCAGATAATAGTGTATGAGTATGAATTTTGAACAAAAGAAGTTTTGTAAATAATTAAGCCCGTGAGATTGAATTTATCAACTAAGACAAGGTAAACTACAATGGACAACATCTAAACTTGAAGTGTTAAGGCAATGAGTTAAAACTAAACTAAGATGCTATTAATCTACAATGAACATTATTAAACTAAAGAGCCATTATCATACTTGAAAAGAAAGGACAAAGTTGAACCACATGCATTCTACCTCCGGAGTATTCTATTGAAATTGACATGCCATTAATCTATGAAATTACACAGTTTGAAATGAAAACACAATTAAACTCCTAAAATACCACAGTTAATTCCCATTCATCATTATAGATATTTTGGAAGAATTCATTAGAATGAGACTAAACTGTAGAATTCAATACAAATGAACATAAAAACGCAGAATTCAGAAAATTAACTAAGCTAAGAATGACACGAGAGTTACTTATCTAAATTAAAAAAAAACACAGGGCTGCACAGGAGGCAGGGGCCCTCCACCACCTGGTAGCACGTAATCTAATTCAAAATCGACTCAGCTCATGCAGCAGAATGATGCTTTTTCATTAAAGGAGAAAAATACTTTAAAACAGAGTGTTCACGGTTGGCAGCAAAAGCCAAAATCTAACTAAGATCTAACCTCTTTCTCTCGGTTCCCCAAGCATATTAATAGCAAATTTACATAACAGAATTGGAGAAAATAAAGGGATAAGTGTCTTTCTACTTTTAATCAAATTGAAACTCTTATTGACAGCCTCGTTCATCATTGCAGACACCTGTAGAATCCGTGTTTTAATAGGAGACTGCCTCTTAGTTTGGGTGTCCCACGTGCATAACCACTTAGATATTTTTGCTCAGACTTTGTGGAGAGCAACGAATGATGTGGATGAGGTAAGGAATCTTCCCATATGCGTTTTTCCTTCAGATGACACCTGGAACCCACTCAAACTGTAAAACAGCTGCGGAATGCGGGATCAGCTACGGAATGCGCGGTCAGCTACGGAATGCCTGTATTCTGTAGCTATTTTGCAAAAAATTGTTAAAATAGCAAAAATCATGAAAATACAATATGTTAATCAATTTCATGTAACCTTTAAGCAATCCTAATCATTCTTCATTGATTTTAGGCTTATGAAGTGATAAAATAATGATGAAATGAAGTGAAGGTTTGTAAAAGAGAAGGAAATTCTAAGGCTCAACACTCGGATCTATCGAGGGTTCACAAGTATGCGCGAATCGCATCGGAACTTTTCAAACATGGAAAAGACTTGTGCAGTTAGATTTTTTGCGATGCGATAAGCGCCGAGAAGGGTTAGCAAGTTATAACGTTGAGGCACATGGAGGGGAAGTGGTTAGGACTTAGCCCAAGGGGGCTTAAGCCTTTATGCAAAAATATGTATTTTTCATGAAATTTTTCAAGTTTTTCAATGGATTTGGGGGTTTCGGTAAGGTTAAAGAGTGAGTCTTTAACTTTGTAAAAGTGATTTCCATAAGGGGAAGAAGAGGAATCATGAAAATAGAGGAGTTTTATGGAGAAAAAGGGGAGCAAATGAAGGTTAGTTTTGAGTGGGGGAAGGGGGAAAATGATGGTTTCTCAGCAGTATTTTCTCATGAAATCAGCAGAATTTCTGAGTATAAAATGGAAACGGTAAAGAAGATTTGGATAGAGGCATGAGGCCTTC
The DNA here is from genome assembly GCA_034641835.2 of Pinus albicaulis. Lineage (NCBI taxonomy): Eukaryota > Viridiplantae > Streptophyta > Pinopsida > Pinales > Pinaceae > Pinus > Pinus albicaulis. Next base: position 15,769 of record MU968405.1, read on the forward strand.
AAAAGCCTTCAAGAGCCAACACTTTTTAGTAATAAAATTTGTTCCTTGAAGGCTCCAAAAATTCTTAGCCACCTTTTGCTATAACAAATTTATAGGTGGCTAACAGTGGCTCCACTTGGGGATGGTGCCTTCTTGAAGGCATCAAGAACTTCAGATTTGCATTCTCTGGGAGGCTGACCTATGCCTGATCCATTGGGCTGCTTTCCTTTGCTTAAATGATCTTCTTTTGAAAACATATTAGCAGCCATAAAAACAATGGTTCTTTCATCAACGAGCTCCCTACCTACCCAATCCTACTGATCAAGCATTTTTTCTTCATTAGAGTGCACTTAGATTGGCAAACTCTTTTCACAACATTTTATTCTTTTCGAAAGCAGGAAATCTAATATATTTCTACTCCTTATTTCTCCCTGAACTCAGATTAAACAGTTGAGTTCAGATGCTTCTCTACCTAATCTACTAATCTGTTAGGATTAAACAGTCCAACAGATTTTTATTCTCTAATTTCTACTGCAGAAAATTTAAAAACATACAAGTTAGGATTAAACAGTCTGACTTGATGCTGGTCTATGGCATAGAAAAGAAGCTGCACACAGACATTTATTTTGTAGAAAATTAAATGAAAATGGAAGGCTTAAGATCTGAAAGTTTCTCATCATGGCCTTCTGTTTTTACAGCTCTGTTTTGGCTCTTGTTTGAGTTGTTTCTTCCTTGTTCTCTGGTTTAGATTTTGAGCTGATTGGAACCAGATTTTTACATCTCTTAACTCAAAATTTGAAACAAATTTGAGTCATTTTCTTTTTGAAACCTTAGGTTCAGATTTTGATCTTGTTTGAACCTTTAATTTCTATCCTAAACTATCTACTGATAAGCCAAGATTAAACATTTTGGCAAATCGAATTCACTATCCTATCAGCAGAAAATTTAAAGCTAATTAGTCAAGTTTAGACAGTTTGACTAACTAGAAGTGTGTTATTCAGGAGTGGCATTTGAGCTTGCACACCTTTAGATTTGTTTCTCTTTTTTGGTATGGGGCTATACCTTTCTTGTTTTTCACAATCTGCCCTCTTTTCTCTTTTCTATTGTTTTTGTAATTTTGACTTTTCTAACTTTGAATGCAATGGTGGATGAGATATTTATAATGAAAAAGATAAAAAGGCTTCAAAACATAGCATTGATCAAGAGAAGTAATGCTTAAGCATCCTACCATCAACAGGACCCCCAAACAATTCTGTTCCATTCAACTCCTGCAAGAAAAATGCATTGTTACCCGCAGCTGAATGAATAGAGTAAGGGCCAAGCCATAAGTTGTCAAATTTTCCATGCTTGCCCTTTTCTTCCCTTCTTGAATCCCATTTTAAAACTTTGTCCCCAATCTTGAAATTGTTGGCCTTTGTTCTTCTGTCAAAAAGCCTTGTAATGTTGTCATGTTTCTGCAATGCTTTGTTATAAACCTCCTCTCTGGTTTGCTAAAGATGAATGGTCTGATTTATTCTTCTGATCATGTCATTTTCTTCAGTTTGTAACTCTTGAATCAACTTCATTACTGGTACACCAAGGTTGTTTGGAAAAATTGCATCAGTACCATACACAAGCTGGAAAGGTGACATACCAATAGATTTCTTCAAAGTCAATCTGTCAGCCCAAAGTGCATGAACTAGCTTTGTGTGCCAAGACTTTTTGTTGTCCTCCAACAGTTTCTTGATTATGTTCACTAAACTTTTGTTTGAGGATTCTGCAAGTCCATTACCTTGAGGGTAATAGGCTGTGGAATGCCCCAATGTTATCTGATATCTGTGATAGAACTCAACCATCCTCTTTGATCCAAATGTTGTTGCATTATCAGTGATGATCTTGGTAGGACAGCCAAATCTGGAGAGAATGTTAGTCTCCATGAATTTTATAATAACTGAATCATTGGCCTGCCTACAAGGTATGGCTTCTATCCACTTAGTGAAATAGTCTGTGGTAGTGAGAATCCATCTATGCTGGGCAGAAGATGGTGGATGGATTTCTCCTATGAAGTCAAGTCCCCACTGTTGAAAAGGGGCTTCAACAGTGATTGGATGCAGAGGTAGGGGTAGCAGTTTTCTTTTGCCTTCAAAAAGTTGACATTTATGGCAGGATATGATCATCTTATGCACATCATGGAAAAGAGTAGGCCAATAGAAACCAGCCCTCAAAATTTTGTTGGCTATTGTCTTCCAGTACAAATGACCTCCACACTCTCCTTCATGGAACTAGTATTTAACCTTCTCTGCTTCAAACTCAGGCAAACATTTAAGCAATACACCACTTGCATTTTTCCAATAAAGACATCTATCTACAATGCAATAGTTTACAGCTTTTAACTTTAGGAACCTTGCCTTTGTTTTTGTCAAACCAGGAGGTGTATTCAATTTAAGCAAAACATAAATAATATCAGCATACCAAGGAGAATTCATAAAATGATCTTCAACTATAGGAGTTGAGAATTCTTCTTGGTCATCCAAAGCATTAATCATATTAATATCAAGAACTTCAAAATTTGATTCAGCCATTAATCTAGCTAGACCTTGGCATTTGATGAGTTTAGTGGGTTTTATCTCTAAATCATATTCAAGGATAACAACAATCCACTTACCTCTCTTACCATCTGGGTCCTGTGTTAGAATGTCTTCTGTTGGATGTGGTTGGAACAAAAATGATGAGTGAAGGATGTATACTCTGAAGTCTTTCAATGCTTTAACCAAAGCAAAAGCTTGCTTTTCCATAATATTATACTTCAAAGGGGCATCCCTCAATGCCTTGCTAAAGAATGCAATAGGCTGCTCTTGTCCTTGTGGTTGCAGCAAAAAGGACAACAGCTATGGTATGTTCTGATGCAAATGAAAAAATATAAAAATCTTTTGAAAAATCGGGACTTATAAGAACCGGTGTTTTGGTTAACGCTTGTTTCACCAGTTCAAAGGACTTCTTTGCTTCCAAGGTCCATTTTACCCCTTGCTCCTTCTTTAACATGCTTTTGATATTCATAAGGAGCTCAACCAAGTTGGGGATGAACCTTCTCAAAAAGTTAATCTTTCCGATGAAAGACTGCAACTCTTTAATGTTTCGAGGATGAGAGATTTGTAATATGGCCTCAATCCTCTTGGGATCTATCTTTATACCCTCTTCCGAAATAATGTGCCCAAGAAGTTTACCTTCTTGGAGACCAAATAGTGTCTTCTTAGGGTTTAAAGATATCCCAAACTTTCTGCATTTCTCAAAAACCTTTCTTAAATGTTCTAAGTGCTCTTCATCTATTTTTGAAAACACAGTAACATCATCAAGATAGATAATGATGAAGAAACCCAATTCCTCCGAGAATGCTATGTCCATGGCTCTTTGAAAATTTGCTCCAACATCATTAGATCAAAAGGAATTTTCACATACATGAAAGTGCCCCATGGTGTAGTAAAGGTTATCTTTAATTGATCAATAGAGTGAACTAAAATCTGATTGTACCCTGAATATCCATCAAGCAAAGAAATTATTTTAGACCCTACGACCCTTTGTAAAATATGATCCATCTTGGGTAAAGGGTATTTTTCTTTTAATGAAGCTTTTTTTAAGTCTCTGAAGTCTATACAAAGCCTGATCTCTCTAGTTTTCTTCCTAACAAACACCAGACTAGATACCCATTCAGAATATATAATATGGACAATAATACCAGCATCCTTGGTACAGTTCCATGATCTCATGAACGATAGTGCGAACGAGGGGTTTAGTCTGGTTTCTGTGATGGTTTAGGGGTTTTCTTGAGGGGATTTTGTGCTAGGGATTTTGTGCTATGTTATTTGATGTCTCTTGAGTTAAGATCTTCGTAACTCCACGCAAAAACATTAGAAAACTCTTTAAACAGCTCAATGTATTTAAGTTTAATGTGAACCGGTAAAGACTTAGACAGTTTAATCATCATAGGTTTAAGTTCACTGACTATATTGCACTCTTCCACTTCAGTCTCTACAGGTTCCAGTTTTGGTTTATTTTCCACATCGTTAAAATCGAACAACTCTTCTAAAGGGGCCAGACCCTTAGGCAAACTTTCATCTTTAGAGTGCAGAGTTTCTAACTCCTCTGTTTCTAACTCTGTATTCAATTCTGTTTTGTTCATAAGTTTTCTTGTTAGAAAATTAATATTGACAAGCTCAGGAGACGGCTCTTCTTCGCCAAGAAATTTTTCTTCACCGCAGACTCTATCATAGTCCGAGTCCGAACTGTGTAGTTCGAATTCATTTCTGAATTGCACGAAGTCTTCTATTTTTTCATCTCCGTCGAACACCTGCCAATATTTTTCATTATCAGGAACGACTGGTCTAAATTTTATCTGAGTTGTACAGTCTTTGGTTTCATATGGCGTTAAGCATGTTCTGGCTACGTAGGCTAAGCCGTGGGCCGCAATATTTGTTTTTCTTGGGACAAAAATTAATTTGGAGTCCTCAAAATTTTTTAAAAGGTCCACGACATTGTTTCGATAGGCCCTAAGTCTGGGATGATGAGTGTTATACTCCCCATTGACTTGCCTTACGATTAATTCAGAATCTCCATGAACTTTAATTCTCTTGGCTCCTAACTTTTTCAACAAATGTAAGCCTAAAAGTAGGGATTCGTATTCAGCTATGTTGTTTGAACATTGAAAGTTTAATTTACAGGAAACACATTCTGTGTGGTTGTTTTCAGTGTTGCAAATCCAGACACCTGCAGCAGTGTTAGTTCTAGTGCATGACCCGTCAAAGTACATACTCCATAGAGGATTGTTTTCGGTTTCATCTTTTTGGTGAATGTCCTGTTCAAATACTGTGCTCTCTGATTTTTCATGATTAGCGGCACTCAATTGAATTTGTTTTGACTCTTCAGGTTTTTTGTTAAGTAGAGGACCGTTTTCTTGAGTGTCAAGGTTTAAAAGAAAAGGACGCATGACTTGTATTTCAAGACCCATATTTGGTTTACTGTTGTTTAAAGGTTCAGCAAACTGTCGTGACAGCTCTGTGGTTTTTACCTCCTCCTCTCTATCGGCCATCAACTCTGTTAAAGTAATTTGTTCATCTAATGTTTCTTCATTAAAAAGGATAAATGAATCAAGGCCTATGTTTACAGAGTATAAAGGGGAGTTTTGCGGCCTATTTTGACTTGTCACTGTGTATTGCATATGAGATTCCCTATAGAGTCTTCTATTCTGATTGAAAACAGGGATAGTCGTATAGGTCATGTCCATTTGCATAGTCCCTTGTAACTTAGCCCCCCATGATCTTGATAACAACATTCCATATTTGGGGGGAATATCAGCCACCACAATATCCATGACTAAGTATTTGGCTGGAATCTGGGCTAAGTTAACACAGAGGTCTTTGATTAAACCTAAACATTTTACTCTGCTGGAATCAAAGGAGTACAGGTCTTTATATGGTCTGGTGATTTCTAAACCAAGGCTCTCCATTATAGCTTTTGGCATTAAATTATGAGAAGCCCCAGAATCGTGGATAGCATTGTGAAAATTTTTGTCATGAACATTTAAACTCACATAAAAGGGAGGAACAAGTCCCTCTTGATATCTACCTTCAATATTTGGACTGAAAATAAGCTCTGGCTGGTCATCATTAAGATTGACTGTATCATTTTTCTCTTCTATATTTAAATCCTTCAAAATTTGGGTTCTATATACATGTTGGGCAGCTAACTCAGTCAAGGGAATAGAGATTTTGATCTTTGAAATTTCTTGCTCCAAGCTGAAAGGAATTTGGCTCTTTAAATTGTTGGTTTCAGCCTTATTAGTTGTCATTCTATCAGCAACATTAGCTTGCTTATTTGTTCTATTTACATTGGACAAAATAGTTTTAACAAGAGTACTAGCTGAGATGTTATTACTACTAATGACTGCACTTTGTTTTTCATTGTTTTGAGTGCCTTTCTCTTTATCATTATCAGAATTTATAGCCACTGTTTTGTCCTTTTGTTTGACAACTTTAGGCTTGGTTTTAGTGCTATTTTGTGAAGATTTATCAGAGGTTTTGGTGTTGGGGGTTTTCTGACTGGTTTTGCTTCTAAGGTCATATTCTCTTTGAGACTCTATGATGACATCTTCCATGTCTTGAGAAAAAATTTCATCATCATCTCTTCTGTCGTCATAAGGTGTGTATAGACCTTGTTTTCTATCATAATGAATCTCAAAGTCATCATTGTCTATCCCCAGCATGTTGATATCATCCTCCTCTTCTATTTCATCTGTTTCCTCAAACTCACTTGCATAGTTTTGATGAAAGGGAGGAGTGATCTGCTGATCATCTTCCATAGGTCTGTTTGGAGGTTGGTTCCTTCTAAAATTCTAATTTTGGTTCTGGTTTCTATTTTGAGGAGCAATTTGGTTTTGATTTCCTTGTGCTCTCTTAATTATGCTCATATCTTTCATCATTTCTTCCATCATTCTCTCCATATTTGAGTTTGAAGTTGAAGGTGTGGATTCCTCTGTAAAAGATACTCTCTTTTCAATTTTCATTCTTGCTCTCTTCTCCATTAAGTTGAATTCCACAGAAAGAGCACCCTTTTTCATATCTTCAAGAATTGCAAAATCTCTCTCTCTCAGCTGATAAGTCATGTCAGATTCAAACCCTTCAGGAAACTTGTTTAAAGCTGAGCCCTGTGGAGGTTTTAGTTCTAGGGAACGTGCATTATACACACTATTGAATCTAGTGCAATAAGCTTGCACACTTTCCCCAGTGTTTCTATGGAGGTTCTTGTAATCAGAAAGGACTTGAAGAGGGTTTTTCTTTACTTCCCATTTGTTTAAGAATTTTTTATGGAAGGCTTGGAGATCATTAATACTATGGGGGGCTAGGCCTTTGAACCATTTTCTTGCTTCTCCCCCTAAGCTCTAAGCAAATAACCTAAGCTTGACAGAATCATCATCAATTCCATTTCTGTCAAAGTAGTCATTCATCTTATCCACATGTTGTGATGCAGTTGTAGCATTGCTATCATCATATAACGGAATTTTGGACTGATAGTCCTGTGGAAGATTAACTAATGGTGCAGGAAGGACTAGGGGAGCATACCATGCTGCCATGATATGTGGTGGGGGTGGATTCACAAGGAGTGGATTAACAACAGGAAAAGTGGGATGAAGTGGAGTGGTTTGAACAGTGGATGTAGGGTGAACAGAAGTGGATGGACCAGGAATAGACTGCTGAGCTGATATTGGATGAGAGACACCTAAGTTGTGAAGGAAATGTAAATCAGGAGGTGTTGTTTCTTTGCTACCAAGAGGTTCACTTGTTTCAGGAGAATGATAGTGAAGACTCATAATCTAACTGAAATAAATCACCAAGAGACCTAGTCCTAAATGGATTTACTAAGTCAACTTGAGATTGTTGTAGAGCAGAAAGATTTTCAGGAACTAAATTAGCTCTCAAGGGTGATCTGAAAACAATTGATAATTTAATCTTAGGAGACTTCCTAAGGATACTTTCTGGGTTATCAACGATCTCAGGTGGATCAGGTTCAGGATAGGCTCTAGTGTGAATCTTTCTAGGAGCCACTATGTTGTGTTTTTCAGACCCAAATAAAACAAGAAAAGTTCAACCAGGTATGACACTCTTTGAATGGTCAACCAATTTGTTTACACAAAATTTTAATCCTGCAGTCCTCTAACTGAGTTTGAAAGATATTATAATGATAAGGGTTCTTCCCAGTGGATTCTTAAGGTCTGTTCAGGATTGTGGAGTCGCCAAGTGGAATTTTTTAGCTCTTTTCAGAGGTAAAAGGTTTTATGGTCCACCACCATGTTTATTGAATACCAATCTGAAATATTTTTAGGTTTTTTCTGAGTTATTTTTCAGCTGTACGGTTTTTTAAGAATATCCTAACTCTGTTTCAAAACTTAGCTATGGTTATGAGACAAAGACAGTTTACTATTATGGCTAAGCCAGCTGATTTTTCAAGGTTAGATAAAGTCTTAAGAGAATCCTAGGGTTTACCTAGTTTGTCACTGATTCAAACAAGTTTCATCGTGATTACCATTTCTTGGTAATGCTTGAAAAGGATGCTTTTAACTCACAAGTTTTATTTATTTTAAGGGAAGTAGTTCCCCAGTGGAGTTGCCAGAAATGTTAGCTCCCTGTAATCAGCAAGATTGCAAAATTCCTATCTCAGGGAGAAACATCATTTGAACCAACTTTTGGATTCTAGGATCTAGCCCTCCTGAATCCGGAGAGGGATCTCTCCAAATGAGTGAAAATATGGATTTGTCTTTGAAGTTTGGGGTAATAATATTAGGCTAGTTATGAAGGCCAAGGGTTTGTTTTGTTTTTGGGTGGTTGAGCATGATTACTGTTTGAGGTGGAAATTCCTAAACGCAAAGAGTTTCAAAGGTGAGAAGTTGCAACCAATTAGAGTAAGCTTTGGCTAAAAGATAGATAATTGCAGGTTTTAGTCCATTGGGCTATGGAGTCATTATAAGGTTTAATTGTAACAACAAGAGGCAAGAGTGATGCATGGGGCAAGTCATCTATGTCTAAGGATCTCTTTGAAGATTGATTTATGGAATGAAATGATACAACAAGAAGGAAAATTAAATATATTCAGGACAAAGAGCAGCCTAGGATCTGGTAAGTACTTTTAAACTAGCCAGCCTTTGATACACTTTTAATAGAAAATATTTTTAAAACAAAGGGAAACTTGAAGGCAACTATTGCAGTAGAAACTAGCGGGCCGGGCTCACCACAAATCCTCTCCTAACTCTGCTTTACTTGGTTACTTTCAAGACCAACACAAAGATAACACAGAATGGCCTAAGATCTGGTAAGTACTTCTAAACTAGCCAGCTTTTAACACATTCCAAGGGAAAAATTCATGTTACACCATTTTTTTGGTCATCTAACCTATTATTATTAGATGAACACAAGTACACCATGTAAGACCAATTTTACCCTAAGTAAAATTGCTTTCACCATATAAAATAACTCATTTGGTCATATTTAACCCAAAACAAGGAAATTAATTAAATAAATCCTTATTTATTTAATTATTTCCTAAGAACAAGTTATTTAAATAATTATTTAAATAATATTCTTAGTTAAATTTGACTAAATCATACATAAATAATTAAATAAACCATTATTTATTTAATTATATTCCCATCATTCCCCTAAAATGGTAAATAAATCATTTATTTATTTATTATTTATAAATAAAGGAATTGACCCAAGTCAAGAATCCTTTTTCCCTCCAACAAATATAATAAAATATTCCTAAGAGGTGCTTCTAGAATTCGATTAATAATATTTTATTCATGCACCGAGTTCTAGACCGCCCCAATATTTTGTTATAAATAGGGGGGTTTTCCCCATTCATTAACCACCTTCATTGCATTATATCACTCTGGATCTTCTCTTGGTCACCATTTTCTATTTTTCTTTGTGAACTCCCATTGAGTTCTATGTTTTCTTTTCCACATCCATAAGAGAGAGAAATGCTAGATCTGAAACACTGAGGACTTCCAAGAACCCATCCCACTGAGGAGAACCAGAAAACACCTTTCTTGTTTTCCTCTCAGGTGCCCCATTCTTTAATATAATACAAAATTCTTTCATATACATTCTTCTTGTCTTGCTCATTGGATCTATGGAGCTATGTTATTTTTTATCTGCTTAATATTTTTTGTGCTTAGATCTGAATTTGTGCAGCAATCTTAAAGATATTTTTCAGCCATAATTGATGTTAGGGCTATTTTTTATGCGTAGCTAAAGTGATCTTTTACGACGAAAGATTCATATTGACAATTGGCGACTCCACACGGGTTTTCTTTTGCAACCGCTGTCGTTTTATCTATTCCTGCATATCCATCTGTTTCAAACCCTAGGGTTTCTCTTCCATTTCTTGTTTTTCCTATTTTTATGGTGATTCTCACCCTTAAAACCCTTAAACAGTCAAATTTTTTACTTCTATGTGTTTCTGGCCTTATTGCGCAGGTAACAGACATCAGCTGGAGCTGAGATGACACAATTTTTCTGAAATCTGCCGCCGAGAGAGCCGGATCTACAGGTCACACTTATCGGCCCAAAAAGTACGACCTGAGCCTTAGGATGCACTTTTCTACCCCAAACCTGCGACCTGGAATGAACACAGGTCAGAACCTGCGACCTGCACTTTTCCTGCAAATTTTTCAACACTTTTTCTGGGTTTGTCTGAAGCTTCTGTCAGGGTTTTCTAGCCTCTGTCTCTACCTGTTTGGACCTGTTTCTGATCTACTCCACTCAACTAAGAGGGAATCTTGCCCCTTAGGGCTCTAGTACCCTCCACTTTTTGTGGGCGAGCCTTTTCTATTTCAGACGTCTGAATTTACAGAGTTTCAACCCTATTTTTCTCATATCGGATACCTCCTTTTCAGATCCCTTTAGATCAGCTCTTCTCCCTCTCAAAACACCTCATATCATTTTGTTTGGGTTCATTCCTAAGGCCACTACCTTGTCTCTTCTATATTTAGCTGGTCTCCTCCTTTTTAGCAGCAAACTTGCCTCTGCCTCTTTGTTGTTCTCTACACCACTTTTCAGCAGACTTACCCTTTAGATCCCAGTCCCTTCGGACCTTAGATCTTTTGGCCTCTTTCTAGTGTGCTTTGCCTAGTTTTTCCCTCTTATTGACTAGTTTTGAGAGACCCGCCTTCTTGGGTTCGATTACTGCCTTTGTAGTTGTTAATTTTCTGTTTTTTCAGTTTACTGCAGATTTCTTTTCCATTACGCAGCACACTTTTTATTTTGCTCTCAAAACGTCTGGGTTGAAACAATTAAAATTAAACACACACCACACACTAACCCTAAGCGAAGAAGCGTCTGGTTAACACCGCCTGGCAAACACTTTAAAATCAACTGTCACTGCACCTCTCTGCCCTTGACCTCACTTGATTTTTCCCCCCCTTGCCCTTGTCGGTTTCTCTTCTTCCTGTCATCATTGCGCCCCCAAGGCGCCTTTCTCGGAGAATTCTTGGCCTTCACCCTCAGTTTCCGCTTGGTCGACTTCCTCCTTCCCGTCATCATCGAGTAAATCCTCCCCCGAATCCGCACTCCGACTCTTCCTCTGATTGTTCAGGTTCTCCCCCTACTCCTGGTTCTCCCCCTGTCACTTTTACCATGTCTTCTTCAGGGCCTACTACCAGCAGCAACCCCAGTACTACTGCTAGGTTTGTTTCCAGTGGAACCACCTCGGGACCTACCTCGACTGCCCCATTGCTCCCTTATATGGCCGGCCTTATTCTTCCCGACTCCAATCAGTTGTTAATGATCCTATCCGCCACGACGTTAGTTGGCCTGCTATGCCAACCAAGCTCCCCTCCAACATTCCCAAGTTCGAAGGCCTTGCTAGTGAGGATCCCTCCAACCATATCCGATCCTTCCATATGTGGTGTTCCTCCAATTCCATTACTGACGACTCTATTCGTCTTAGATTGTTCCAACGCACGCTTACAGGCGAAGCTTCTAAATGGTATGTTGAACAGGCCACCTCCTCCCATACCACTTTTGCGACCATTGCCCAAGCCTTTTTATCTTATTTCCAGCTCCCCCTCCGATACGACACTGGTACCGAGCTTTTAACCTCTTTCCATCAATCCTCTTCGACCCGCCTTTCTGCTCATGTCCAGGAATGGCGGCGAAGACGGAGCTTGTGCCGCGCTCCCCCCTTTGAAGATCGGGTTTACATGGACTGGTTCCTTCGCTCTCTCTTACCTCCCATTGGCAAAGATGTCGCATCCCATTTTCCCCAAACCGAAGAAGCCGCCCTCCAAATCGCCTTGAAGTATGACCTTATCTATGCCCAATCTGGTTATGTTTATACCGTCCTTCCTGACCTTCCCAAGCCGGTGGCACTGCGCACTCGGGCCTAATCCTTGAATGACTACGTGTATCTTCTTCAATTTCTGCTCCCCTCCTGTAGGCTATAGTTTCTCTCCGAGGGGAGTCGTACCTGCCTTTCCCCTCTTGGCCTGTTTTTAGGATAGGCATGGCTCCCCCTCTTCTTTCCCCTCTCTTTGTATACCCCACACACCCATCTAACCACCATCCCTTACTCACCTAGTGTCTAAACTCGTCGACATTTGGACCTCCACTCCACTGCCTTCTCCTTCATAACCACACTTACTACTCCCCTCCAGAAAATGTGCAGCAGGGGGGCACCAGCCCCCCTCCTTATAAAGAGAGATGGAGTGTTTCACCACAGGGTTGCTCTGGGATTCCAATGCTTAATCTGGAGCCTACCTTGTAACCTGCCACGGGGCTCTCGGCCCAAGCCGGATAGGCCACTTCGTACCAATAAGACCTATTTGTGTTGTGGTGTTTATGGTCACTACACTCACGATTGTCCATTATTACCACAAATGCGACAACTTTGGGATTCTAAGGCCACTATACGGGGACAACACTCCTCCCCTACTACCCCTCCCACCCCCGTTACTTCTCAACTTGCTTTGTTTACCGATCCTTTCCCACAACAAGGATTCGTGGCCACTCAACGACCTCACACCCTGGTTACCACTCAACCTTCCCCTTCTGGTTCCTCTGATTACCAGATTCTCATGATGGCTTCTGACCCACCTCTCACTGTCGACCTCAACCTTCAAACTCGGTCCCATGAGTATTCCACACCTCCTGTCCTGTCTGTCTCTGAGTCTCCATCGTCAGGTCCTACAAAACCTCTATCGACACCCAATGGTCCCTTGCAACTCCCTCTGCCCAAAGCCGAGGTTCCTTCCAAGCCTCCTAAGGGACCATTACACCGAAATGCTGCCTCTGGTCGGGCTTCCCATTCATACAACATAGTAGATGATCTGGCCCAATCTCCTGCTGCCATTTCAACACTGGAACTCCTCCAGTCGTGTCCTTTTCAAAAGAGGGCTCTCCTATCTGCCGTGGGCACTGTAGATCCTGTTGATGACCAATTGATTGTTTTCGACGTCCGTCAGTCAAACCATCCCCCTCTTCCTCCTTCTGTTGCTTTCCAAATCCCAGTCAAAATCCGCAACGCCAATGTTTCTCAGTGTATTATTGATGAGGGGGCATCTACCTGCATAATGTCCGCTTCGGTTTGGAAACAACTCGGATCCCCTGAACTGGCCCCTTCCACCATCACCCTTCGTGCATGGGATGGCCATGCCTCCCAGCCCATTGGCATATTTCGTAACTGTCCTATCACCCTTTCCGGAAAGACTGTTTGTGTCGACGTTGAAGTTATCGATGCCCCTCTTGACTACAACATCATTTTTGGGCGTAATTACACTTATGCCATGTCAGTCGTCCCGTCCGCAATCCACCGCAAGATGTTTTTCCCTCATAATGGCAAGACTGTCACCATTGACTAATTGACCTACCATGAACCAAAATCTCAGACCTCCCCTGAGTCCACCATATCTACTATCACCAATAAACAAACTATTGATTCATTGTCCAGTGTTTCCCTCGGCGTCTACAAAGACTCCTCTTTGCTTGGAACTTTTCCTGGCCCTCCCCCTCCTCCCGTCTCTGACCCCAGCTTAGCGAATGTTTGCATGATGCAATCGTCCCAGGCTAACCTTCCACAACCTTCTCCAGCTATTCAGCAACCTCTATCTCGCCCGCTGCCTCCTGCTCCTAACCCTTCACTTCAGCCAACCGAACCTTTTTCCCCCGACCCTTCCCATCACACTCAGGAACCTTCCTACCCTCCTGAGTCAGTTCCCTCAAGGCTCCACCATATGGGAGTCGTCCCCCCTGGTCACTACCTCGCCAGTCAGATACCTTTGCTTGTTCCCCCCCCGGTGTCTATTCGGTTCCCGTCATGGCCACCCTTTACCTCCCTAATTTAACCTTGGGAATTCCAGTATGGTATCTTACTCCTCCAACCGAGATTCCACCAGGCCGCCCCAAACCATACATAGCCATGACACCCGTGAAACCGATTCCCTTCACTCCTTCCACCACCACAGTGCCCCTAGCCCCTTCGCAGAACCCTCCTAATACTGCGACAGCTATAGGCAAGAAACGAAAAACTCGCAAGGGGGCATCCACTAACAAGGCCACCGCACCTGACCCTACCCCGCCCCCACCTGCCAAGCCTTGTGCCTTGTGTGATGGCATCAGTCATCCCACCCATACTTGTCCTGAGTTGCCCCATGTCCAACCCATGGTTAAAGTCGTGTTCCCTCAATCTATGGTCCCTGAACCCTCTGTTTTTGCCTCCTCCATAGCAAAAAACCCCAAGATTCTTCGCACCAACAAACCCTGCGCTCTGTGTGGGGTCCATGGCCATTATTCCCACCATTTTCCTCACCTCACCCATTACCGCGCCTCTTTAGAGGTCATCCATGAGTACGAGGTTGAACAAAATCAATCTGCCTCTCCCATCCTTGCTCAATATGTGTCCAGTCTCCTTGAAGACCCCCCTGCTACCATTGACATTCCTCCCCCTGATGTTGAAATGTCGGACCCTGCCACTTCTCTTCTATACCTATCATCATCCGCGCACTCCCCGGAGTACATTCCTTCTGAACCCACTCCACCTATGCTTCTTGATTCTCCTCCAGACATGGGTGCTTCATCTTTTGACCATCTTTTTACTTGTTCTTCTGTCATTTCCCACGATGACCCGTATCTACGCATCTCTTCTCATACTGATGATTTTGATACCTTTTCAGCGTCATCTAGTCTATTTGACCCTTCCATTACCTCTCCTAATCACGATCATACCATCTGTATCTTCGATGTTAATCGCAGCCCGAGTGCCCTCCCTCCATCCCATCGTTCTCCTTCCTCTCCCTCTCATCGATCCATGAGTCCTAGACTTCCTACCCAAACTGCTACCTCCCGTAGCCGTCATTGGAGGTCTATCCTCTACTCACAATGCCCTCCTTTGTTTCATCCTTCCCATTTCTTGACTTATGAGACTATTACATCGGCCCTTTCGTCCGGACCTTATATGGGCTATGCTGATGGAGCAAGTCGCTATTCCCGTCATCTCGCTTCAGCAGCCTGGGCCATCTTTACCCCCTTACATACCCTAGTCCTTGAAAATGGAGTCTGCATTGGTACGACCACCAATAACCAGGCTGAATATGATGCAGTTCGTGGTCTCTTAGCCGATGCCCTTTCTCACCGCATCCTCCATCTGCATGTTCATTTGGATTCCCTGCTTGTTGTCTTACAACTTAATGGTGTCTATCGTGTGCATAACCCCCTCCTGTTTAGACAATATTTATGAGTGAAACTTTTGATACGTGAATTTAGATTCATTACATTTCACCATATACCTAGAGATCAAAATCACTACGTAGATCAAATTGCAAATCATGTTCTATAGTGGCATTTATCACACACAACACAATAACATTTAACAACATCAATCAAGTGCATATCCATAAATCATATATATCATATAACATGTGTTTTTAAAGTCCGTTTTCTCTGAAACATATCACATGCCCATCGCATGGTACACAAAACAAAACTACAAAATGGGGGGCACCACTTGCCCCTACAACAAACACTGGGGGGCACCATCTGCCCTACATCTAATCACTCTCTGGAGGATCCTGAGCCAATGGATCTACTCCCGCAACTCATAGACCACACACAGTCTGACCAGCCATCGCCATGCGTCGCATGATACCTCACCATTCCGAGGGTATCCCAATACATAACTCTATGTATTGGTCGTCTAGATCCTGCCAACCATGCTCCGACACGCCGGTCAGCAACCCCTCACATCTACGATGGATGTCCTCCACCAGAGTGGCCATCTCCTCATTCTGTGTTGTCCTTGATCCACTTGCATGAGTAGCTCCTGCTGCTGCCGGTCATCCCATATATCCGGTTGGTTTCACCGGAGCTATATCTGCATCCCAAAACATATAACGATTAGTACCATGCATACTATTCACAAACTATAAAATGCACATAACAAATTAGTTTCTTTTCACTTACCATCGGGCCCCCACACTCGCCCAGGCAGAAGCGGCAAGTCCGGATCTCCCCAATAACTCATCCCACTATAGGGATAGTCATCTATGCATAGTGGCATCTGGTCCCAATGGGCGAAGAACTATGGTCAGAACACCCGTCCGACTACCCCTCCTCCTCCTCTACACAGTAATCGTCCCCACCGACACATCCAAGGCTCTCTCAGACCTCCATCAGGTAAATTTATACGAGGTCGCAAGGTGGGGATCTTCTCGAAGAAGAAAGAACACAAAACAGTCCCATAGGCACAATCATGATTCACTTGTCGCTTGCATAGTGACAGCTATCGTTTCATCAGTACCAACATCATCTAGGCCCACCCATAGTAAGTCCCACTCAACACACTCTCCACAATCATCATCTGCACTCCAGTGATGTGATGGAATGCCTGGCTACCCAAGATCTGCAACACTGCTATGGCCACTGCCCGGGTCTCCAACCTCTCTAGATCACCAATGGATATCCGAGTCCCCTTGACTTGGACACCTGGTTGACAATGTCTCTTAACAAACTCCATAATGTTACGCCCCCGCAGTAACGCTGGTTGCGTATTTCCCACCATCCCTAATAGAGGGAGACCAGTCAAAAAATACAAATCCTGGATCGTCAGCTCGATCCTGTGCCCCTGCACTACAAACGCCTCATGATCTAGATCCCAATAACTGATAATACAGGCCAACAAGGGCTCTCCATCCCTCATCAAAGGGTTCTCCAAAAATTTCAGAACCCCATACCTAGCCAGTGCACGACGGACACCCTGGTCCACCTGGATCTTCGTCCGTAATGTACCTATGTCTCTCTCCCTCCACTTGATCCGTATATCTACCATATCTGCACAAAAACATCATTTTTGTCAGCCTCCAGATCAAAAAAACAACATTAACTTACACCAAAATAGAATCTCAGCCCATAACAGCACTAAAACCCCCCACATCTCACAGGTCACACTTTTTGGGCAAAACTTGGGCCAGGTCGCACTTTTCAAGCAAAAACATGCATCCCAGGTCACAGCTTTTGCCCCAAAAAGTGCGACCCAACCGTAAGGATGAAATAGGGGCAGTTACTGAGATTTAAAGCCCTAATCTATAAATTGAATCCATCAAAAACAAAGCTTAAGATTAGGTCTCTCACCAGCAACTGACGGATCACAATTCCAACGGTCGGTTTGTCCACTACGATCGCCGCAAGATTTAGGGCCTTCTCTCCTCTCCACATTCACCACGGCTACACAAGCAAATGAATGATTTTGGAGGGAAAACACCCTATTAGAAGAAAACCCCTGTTTTTTCTTTCGCCCACTGCGACCAAACCGTAGCCTCGTTTGACACACCATCCACACCGTTGGAAAGCTCTCACCGAGAACTCAAATGGGTATCTGTTAGTTTTTTATGTTTTGATACTTCACCAGGACACATTTTGTCCACGAAGGGTCTATTCACCTCTTCTCAAAATCGAATTTCTTCACTTACGACACTTGTGGTTGAGGCACCACTTTGCCTCCTTACTTGTCTTCATTTGTGTTGATTTTTGTCATGAACTACCCTATTTTACTCATGCTTTTATGGTTCCCCATTGGACCCATACTATGAGGCAGCACCATCGAGTTGCCCTTGTTTATAGCATTCGAGTCGAGTCACCAGCACATTCATGGAGTCTATCATGCGTCCCTTTGTACCCTGCCATAGTCATCCATCCTTTCCTGCTTGGTCCCTCTCTCATGTCACACATTATGGCCTTCAATACCCCTATCCACTATCCCTCACAATATTGTGTCAGTCGCTGCCA
This sequence comes from Pinus albicaulis, assembly GCA_034641835.2. Classification (NCBI taxonomy): domain Eukaryota; kingdom Viridiplantae; phylum Streptophyta; class Pinopsida; order Pinales; family Pinaceae; genus Pinus; species Pinus albicaulis. Next base: position 33,549 of record MU968405.1, read on the forward strand.
AGCCATTCATAGACTTTATGCTCTAACAAGGGAAGTCGTCCAATCGCTCCTCCATTTCTCTCATTCCATCATCATCATTAGTGTCTACTTGGTAATCGCTCTACTATTTTCCTCGTGCCTTAGGTGGGCGTTCCCTTATTGCCTCATCTATGGCGGACCTCCTTCTGTCAACATCAGCTCATTTACTCCAGAAGCCAGGTCTAGGGGGTAGTGTACCTTGGTTCAAGCTCTTCCTAGCATGATCGTGATATATACACTTGATGGTCCAGTGACGCAACAGCCACTATTGGTGATTCCTGAGCATGTGTGAGATGTCTCAACCCTCATGAGGGGGTGGCCCTACAGGTAGCCCCCCACATGCCCAGATGACTTCATTTCAGCCCTTGATGCAGCTTCTCTCATATGATGATATCGGCCTCAGCCGCTTGCAGCGCCTCTTTGATTTGCATGTATCAGTCAGATTTTGCGAGCACTTCCCCGCGTGTAGGGGGCACTTAGGCGTATTTATATCTCATTTACTACCATATTTTTGTATAAGTCCTGACGATTATTCCAGGCAATGCATGTATGTGGGATTCATCATGTCATTTATCTGGCTCATGTTTAGGCCAGCACATGCTTCATTATTGCGTTCCGTGGTTTTCTGGGCGCCTTATACTTTGTAATTATTGTGTTCCATGGTTTTCCGGGTGTCTTATTCTTTGTACTTTGTCTCGGAGGGCATAGGTATTCCTCCCCCATCGCCTTTAGCATAGGTACCGCTTCATAGAGACTTGTTGCACCTGTAAGTCTCATCTCCTTAGGGTCTAGTCCTTTAGCACATCAAACAACATTCCACTTCTCTCTCTCACTTCCCTTTTGATATCTAGTGATTGAGTTCTTACAACGTACTTCGGTCATACGATTTGCTCCTAACACTCGTATGTTGGGGGGCAATCTGTCACACCATTTCTTTGGTCATCTAACCTATTATTATTAGATGAACCCAAGTACACCATGTAAGACCAATTTTACCCTAAGTAAAATTGCTTTCACCATATAGAATAACTTATTTGGTCATATTTAACCCAAAACAAGGAAATTAATTAAATAAATCTTTATTTATTTAATTATTTCCTAAGAACAAGTTATTTAAATCATTATTTAAATAATATTCTTAGTTAAATTTGACTAAATCATACATAAATAATTAAATAAACCATTATTTATTTAATTATATTCCCATCATTCCCCTAAAATGGTAAATAAATCATTTATTTATTTATTATTTATAAATAAAGGAATTGACCCAAGTCAAGAATCCTTTTCCCTCCAACAAATATAATAAAATATTCCTAAAAGGTGCTTCTAGAATTCAATTAATAATATTTTATTCATGCACCAAGTTCTAGACCGCCCCAATATTTTGTTATAAATAGGGGGGTTTTCCCCATTCATTAACCACCTTCATTGCATTAGATCACTCTGGATCTTCTCTTGGTCACCATTTTCCATTTTGCTTTGTGAACTTCCATTGAGTTCTATGTTTGCTTTTCCACATCCATAAGAGAGAGAAATGCTAGATCTGAAACACTGAGGACTTCCAAGAACCCATCCCACTGAGGAGAACCGAAAACACCTTTCTTGTTTTCCTCTCAGGTGCCCCATTCTTTAATATAATACAAAATTCTTTCATATACATTATTCCTTGTCTTGTCCATTGAATGCATGGAGCCATGTTATATTTTATCTGCTTAATATCTTTTATGCTTAGATATGAATTTGTGCAACAAACTTAAGGATATTTTGCAACCATAATTGATGTTAGGGCTATTTTTTATGCGTAGCTAAAGTGATCTTTTACGACGAAAGATTCATACTGAAAGCTTAGAGCAAGCAACCCTGAGCATTTGTCTCCATGACTCACATCCTATCCATGAACTTAAGGGGGTTGGGAAATGCCTCCAAAGCACATTTTCTTAAGGATCTTCTGTTTACTGAGAGGCCGATCATTTTTCTGGGTCAAGAAAATATGTGTTGTCAGGAGAAGGCTATCAGATTGTTTTTAAGATTTAATTCAGGGTGGCATGCGGCTGCTGTGGATGCGGTGGGACACTCTAGTGGATTAATTGCTATATGGGATCCTGACAGGGTTAAGTTTAAGGCTTTTAAATTTTTTGGCAGCATTTTTCTCTCAGGTCGATTTAGGGGTATGGAAGGACCTATAAATATTATCAACCTTTACACGCCATACAACTGCAGATTGTCCTTTTGGCGGCAGATGGTTGCATCCAGAATTCTTTCATTGCCTAATCTTATCATGATGGGGGATTTGAATTTTACATTACATGCTAATGAAATATGGGGTGATGAGGACAGATTGGATCCTCTTGCCACCTTTTTGAATGATCTGTTCTCGGACTTTCACTTGGTTGATATCTGACTGAATCCTCTTCTACCTACTTGGTCAAACAGACAGCCTGGGGGTGATTTTATTGGTAAGAGTCTGGATCGTGCTATTATTAGCGATATTCTGTTGGATAAATGGGGGGGGCCTTGTTCGAGGATCCTTGTTTACGATATTTCAGATCATATGCCAATTGTATTGTCCTGGAATGTTTTTGCTAAGACAAAAGGTAGGGCCTTCAAATTTAATCGTATTTGGCTTGAGGATGAAGAGTACTCCAAAATGATTCATCGGATTTGGAAAAATGATGAGGATTTCATTGACCTCAGTGGATGGAGTCGCTTTCACTGTAAGCTCCAAAATATTAAGAAGTTTTCCAAAGAATGCGAGGTCCGGAAAAAGTAGGCGCTCAGACTTGAGCTGTGGGAGATCTCCAGACAAATGGCGGTTCTATATGAATCCTTTTCTGATTCTGTTCCTGATGATTCTGTTTTGGAATCAATAAAGGTACTTGGATCTCGGAAGCGGGAGATTTTAAGAACTGAGGAGGTTACATGGCGATTAAAAATCATAATTTTATGGTTAAGAGATGGTGACCATAACACTCATTTCTTCCACAAATCGGCAAACGACAGAAGGAGCTGTAATGCAATATGGCACATTAAAAGGAATGACAATTCCTATGCCGTTTCTACTACTGAGATTCTGTTAGCACTCAAATCTGCCTCAGGCTGAAGAAGGCAAAACTCAAGGCTACATCAAACCAAGCTCAGCCTCGTAGCTAGCCCTACGAGGACAGGAGAGGGCTCTCTCCGGGTCTATCTCGGCAAAAGGTTTTCAGAGGGGCTGAGATGACTTATAATGAACAATGAATACTGATTTTAGGCTAGTAAAGAGATAGGAATGTTTGATTTTGATTTTTTGGATTTTTGTTGGAGAAATGGGAAAAACAATTTTTGGGTCCGGGGATAAGGCCAGATCTTTGCAGAATTCGAGTTGGGGCGAGGTAGGCAATAGTATTGATGCTTTTTATTGGGTATATGGATGGATCAGAATGACAAGGAGCTGAAGAGGGAAAGGAATAACTTGGATCCTCTCCAAACAGGCAAAAACATGTAAAACCAAACGAATTCAAAGGCAGAGCACTGTAAACAATGGATTCAACCTCATCTACTCATTCATTTAGTTTAAGAAGCATAAGAAGATAATGGCATACATCAAACATGAAGGGACTTACAATAAACTAAGAGAAAACACCATCAAGAACAGAAAGCCACAAGAATCCCAACAAGTGCTGCAAAACCTCTGATCTTTCCTTAGCCAAAATATGAAAAATATGTATAATAGTGTGCCAAAAGTTTCCCAAGAGTCCAACCTCTCCAACCTCTAAAAAGGATTGAGAAATTACATCATATAGAGAATCCTAACCCCTTCCCATGCCTCTAGGGGTCGAATTCCTTCTTCAGGGATCAGTTTCAACCAAATTCTAATCAAGGAGCTAAAATCTAGGCAGCTAACAACTTGCCTCTAAAAGAGTGGAAACTGATTCATTTACATGATTTTCACCTTTTTGAGAGTGAATCTTCTAGAATAGGTAGAAGTAAGCCAAATTTACATTCCAACCATCAATTTACATCATGAAAACCCAAAAATTTCATCCACAAGAAAAACTGGTCCCAACTAGCCGAAATTCTGAGCTGGAAGTTGAAAATTCAGCCAAAAATCTATATGGGTAGCGCGCCTGAGCTGTATGGGTAGCGCGCCTTTCAGCCTGATTTTGAGGCACTTCCCGGCATCCAAATTGAGCTCATGATAGCTCGTTGGAAATCCCTGGATGTTGGCTATCCAACCCAAGTGGAATTTCCCAATTTAGAGCTCATTTTCCCCTCCAAAACTTCATTCTCCCAGAAGTACTTCCTGCTGGTGCAAAAGGTGGCAGCAAGGTGGTTTTCATGGTGTTTTTGGGCCTTTTGACCATCCAGAATCTGATGAAATTCCTGAGCATGCATAACTTACCATGAAAAACCCAAAAATGCAAATATTTCCTTCAGCAAGTGTCCCGAACAAAAGTGAGCATATCGACGCGCTACCCGTATAGCAGAAAAATCTATTTTTGGACCAAAATATTTCAAAATGACAACAATTTCTCCGAATTTGCTCAAATTCGGAGCGAAGACCCTCCATCATGTATCATGTCCAGCTAACGAAGCCTCAGCTAAAATTAGGAGTGGATCAGGCCTTTTCCGCCGTTTTAGTGCTTCGCTCAACCTCCTCTTCAGAATCTTCATTCTTGCTTTGCAGACGTGCATGCGAGCCCAATAATGACCTTTCATGTGGCGAAGCATGTCTTTCTCTCTATTGGCCTTTGCCAAAAACTTCTCCAGATGAATGTTAACATGCGTGAGTACAGAATCTCGATCGATTGGTGTCATGTCTCCGGGTCTCTTCCGGGCCAATTGTCGATCCTCACGGATTCGCCGCAGCTCATAAAGTGTGTGCTCATCCTCTAGCTGTTTGCTGCGCTGCTCCAGGTAATTTATCACCCACTGAGATTTCTGCAATTTATCTTTCAGCGTGTCATTCTCATCCCTTTTCTCCTGGATGATCTCCTTCAGTTTCGAGCTAGGAGAGCTCACATCAACATCAATGATCGTGAAATCCGTGTCCCGGCCTCCTGATGGACCCTCATCATGCATGGGCTTCTTTCCCCTGTCCTGGATCTGTACCTGTGCTGAAAAAGAAGGCGAGACCCCTTCCACATCCTGTGGAGATAATACTTGCTCTGCTGATGGAGTCGGCGAGACCCCTTCCACCCCGGGTGGAGATAATACTCGCCGTGTAGCTGCAAATAAGGCCCTGTGGCCTCGCTGGTATGTCACATATAATGGAGCACTGATATGCTCAATATCAGGAATGTCAGGCTGGTGTGAAGGCTCTCCCGAATCATGAACTACCTCGGGAGGCGGCTGTGGCGCTGTGAAAAAGTCACGGGAGATGAAATCCTCCCGAGTAATGCCCTGCTGTGGAATCACTATCATACTCCTGCTCATAAACTGAATTTGTCTCTGACATGGCTCTGAAAACAAGATGTCTACAATATGTATGTTGATATAGGTGTAGTGAAGTCAAAGTTTCAATATATGCTCAAAACCCAAATATATTGCACATGTACCAAAACATCATAAGAAAACAAGTGACAGTGGTAATAGCTCTGTTTAGTGGATTGGCATTAAAGACAGTCTCTGTTTTGATCACAAGAAAATTTTGACAAATAAGTACCAAATGCAAATGTAGTGTGCAGCCTTTGTAATGATGGCCAAGGATTTGTCAAAGGAGCAAACAAGTATGGGACTGTGTTTTATCAAATGGAGAATAGGAACAACATGACAATGACCATAGTGAAAAAAATGGCCATGACAGTGGCAATAGAATGATGATGACAGCAGCGGTGATATTATGGTGATGGAGGATATATACTAGTCAACATAAGACTATGTAAAAACATGAAAGGACATGACAGCAGTGATAAGATGATAAACTAAGGGCGTGAGGATGATGTACACAACGTGCTAGGGCATGAGCATATCTACCATTCACAAAAGTTTTCAAACCCTTCACAAGACTCTCCATATATATTCAAAACCCTTAAGGAATAAATCTGCATATAAATGTAGGGTTTATACATTTCTCTTCAACCAAGGCTTGCTTCCCAACATCAATAACACCACAATCATGCTAAAAATCTACTGAGCAACCTTTAGAAACCTACTTGCAAGTCGATGGAGCCGATTTGATACGAAACTGGGCGCAAGACAAAAAAAAATTTAGCTCTGTCTCTGTATGGGTAGTGCCCCTACCCAATGGGTAGTTCCCGGCAAGTGGGTATCACCCATGTTAATTAACACTGGCTGTGGAACTTATGTGGGTAGCGCACCTTATGTGGGTAGCGCGCACTCTGTATGGGTAGCGCGCACTTTTCTATGAGTAGCTACATAGTGCATTTTGCAGGAGGCTTTTGGAGGCCTTCCCGGTGTCAAAATTGAGTGTGTGATAGCTAGTTGAAAATCTCTTGGAGTCTACTTTCTAACCCAAGTGGAATTTTTCAATTTGGAATTCATTTTCCTTTTCAGAAATCAAATCTCCAAAAACTTGTCAAAATGAGTAGAATGAGGCTGCCTCAAGGCAGAGCGCTGTTGCAGTCAACTTTTGAAGGTCTTTCTCAACTCCAAATTGAGCTCATGATAGCTCATTGGAAATATATTTGTGTCTAGTTATCCTTTGACTCATCAAGTAAGTCATTTAGCCAACCATGCTAGGATAAACCTTGATTTTCCCAAGGTCACTTCAAAGGTGCATTCAATTCTCCTGAGGCAACGGTATTTTTGACATTTCTCTAAAACCATGATACCTGTGTAAAACGTGAGGGAGGTTTTTCTTCTTTGGCATGTTTTGGACAAAAACCTCTCTCAGTTTTCCAAAATTCATATTTTATTGCTCTGAAACATATTTTGAGTGAAACTTATCCCAATGTGTGAAACAAAGAATTTTGTCGAAATGAAGCGAAATGAAGGGGATAAGAAGCTTCTAAATTCTTGGAGAAATTTTGAGAAGTAGGGAGGGATGTTAGGAAGTAGGGGAAAGTGGAATCTCAGAGATTGAATGAGGGTAAGGGGTCCAAAAGGGCAAAACACAGGCCTAGCCTAGAGAATTGCCAAGTTGTGGCAAGAAACTAGGGTTTGTGCAAAAATGAGGAATTTAGGGAATCTCAGTGATGAGAAATGTTTAATAAGGTACATTAATGATAGGGGAAGGTGTATGAAAATCAGGATACAAATTTTTTCGATGATTTGACCATCCAAGAGAAATTACCTCCAAAACCCTAGGAGAGGGAAATGGACCTTACCTAGGCACAACTGAAGCATGAAAAAGATGTAAAATGACCCAATGGAACTTGACATGATGATGAAAACCCTTTGAATGATGGTACACTTAGCTGAATGGTGACATGGACCGACATTTGGACAACTTTGAAAAGAGTGAAAACAAACCCTAGACCTAATGCCTAGTGACCAAATTTTGCTTGAAGACTCATTGAAATGACAAAATTTGACCTTCACACCTTAAAATCACTTTGTAAGAGCATGTTTGATCACTCACTGGAGGAAGGCTGCAAAGGCTGACTCTAACATTGGCTCCAATGGGGATGGTAGCTCCTTGGAGGTGCCAAGAACGGCAGATCTTTGGGAGAGCAGACAGTGCTTCCATCCATTGGGCAATGGAATCCATTATTGCAAGAAATTGACACAAAAATGATGACTTAATTTATTTGACTGGAACTTGATTAAAACTTGACTCAAACCAACTCGATGGCAAACTGAAATGACTTGAAAAAACTTGACTCTAACAAACTGACTCAAAACCTGAACTTAAAATTTAAAGCTTGCTGGCAGTACATAACCGCCTGTGTTTCTTACAAGACAATATACCATCAAACTATATCATAATGCCAATGTAACCAATCAAGCAGATGCCTTCTTGATTGATTTCCCTGATCAGATCTGCTGGTCAACAATACAAACTGATAACTAGACATCCAAAAACATAGCTGACCATGATCTCCTTCATCACTGAACACTGCAATAATCACTTTCACTGCTGACTGTAACAAATCTGCCATTGGATCCTGAAAAACATGAAGATTTACCTCCTGCTGAAGAAACAAGGTGCCTTTCTCTCCTGATTCCGATCTGTCTTCATCATGTACTTCAGTAAAAGTATGCTCCTGGGCTTCAAAAAACTCTGAACAGGTAGGTGAGCAAATCTCTTCTTGAGAAAACATTTCAACACATGAGACATATGAAGAAGAATCTGAATGGAAATCCTGAATGTTTTGATCTTCTATAGTATGAATGTACTGTAGGTCAACTTCATATGATATGACAGTTAGATTATCATGTTCCTCATTGCATTCATCAATCATGAGAAAAGCAACTTTAGATGATTCTTGAAACCCAAACATGACATTCCTATCATCTACCATAAATTCATCCAAAGGAACTGTTTCACTTACTTGAACACAGATTTCATCTCGTTGTTCATGAACTGACTGAATTACTTCTTTCTAAAAGCTGTGTTCTAATGAACTGAAAACATTTGAATCCATACCTTTGTTTTCTTCTTTCCGGATGATCTCAACAGCAGAATTCTCCTTGATGGGTTTCAGCACAAGATATGCTTGCTCATCACAATCTGAATGTAGATCTGAAATAGCTGGCTGGTCATTATCACAATATGAAACTGAAACTTGAGTTCCCGGCATGCTGTCTTCTTCTGTGGGCAGATCTGAAATGACACTTTCTCTTTCATCACTTTCAACCATATAGACATCTTCAACCTGCTGATCTATAAAGCTGCTTACAGGACTGTCATCCATTTCATAAAAGGAAGAAGTTCCACCATCACCTTCTTGACCATGTGCACACTGCAGATCTGCGTTAACTTGAGCTGGAACATGACCTTTCAATAGCTGATCTATCTCATCTTCAGATAGAGGAGATAATACCTTTTGTTTTCTTTTGCTCAAACAGTGATTGTCTTCATTGATTTCAAGTGAAGGAGTATACAGATTTTCTTCATACTGCTGATCCATTTCATGTAATTCCTGTTCACTGTCAAGATGCAAAATTCCTTCATCTTCCACCACACTAAAATCTTGATCCTGCTGCAAATTCTCATGATCGTCTTTATGCTGCTGAAATGGATTTTCATACAGGGCTTCCATGATCTCATCATCCATGAAATTATCATCTTCATAATATTTCTCAAGGCTTTCAATAAAAGTAGAAGCATGTTTGCAACAATCATGAACTAAATTTAATGATGGATAAGATGTTTGATATCTTTCAATGAACAAGGCATGAAAATCCTTTAAACAGTAAATACAGGCCAGCGGAAAATTTTCATACCAAGATTGCGCTTCACCTTCCAGGGTGGCCAGGAATATCTTCATCAAGCAATCTTCAGGAAAATCCACTTTTAACTTGCGAATATGCATGTGAAATCTAACCAGATGTAAAGCAACATCCTTCTTACCATCATTGTTAAACG